>JBBDGP010003310.1:0-156255 GCA_037952835.1 Lithobates septentrionalis | reverse complement strand
CAGTGTAGTCCCCCTCCCCCTCCCCCGGTGGTGGTGCACAGTAGGTTGCCCACCTTTGCTCTCAGTGTTCCTCATATAATGAAACATTATAATCATTCACAATCAGACTTTAACTTTGTATCTTTTCGGATTCCATTCTTCCTGCGCAGGCTCTGGAAGTTTTCATTTGCTGGTAGGACATGCTTAGCAATTGTTTGTTGCCATGGAGACCGCTGTCAGTTACCCGGAGCTGTCTATGGACACAGCATTCCATGTCTCCGCCTTTCCCCCACAGTGACAGCCAATGGAATCATTTCACCTCCAACACAAACAATTCCATGGACACCTATGTGAACCTAAAGGTGGCCACAAACTTATCGATCTCTTATCAATCTTGGTACGAGTGATCAGTAACAATCAATTCATTGTTTATTACAATATCAAATGATACAATGCACAAGGCTGGCCACACACGTATCAAAGTGATCGTTCGATCGACTATTTATTTTGACTAAACCGATTAAAAAATCTTAAACCGAAGAACCTCCATTAGAATGATTTATTGAGCTCTTATTGATTTCCGCAAAAAACGGTCGGCTGCGGCGGAATTTCGTCGATTGTTTCTGACCGATTGAGCAAACATCCACTTGTTTGTTAGAAACGGATTGCAATTCAGAACAATTAAATGATCATTTTCATTGATCAATTACAATCGCAACTGATAGATCCTATTTTTGATCAATGATTTTAGTCGATCACAAAATGCAGAAAAATTCCATGCCTGTTGCAATGTTTTTATATATTTTAATCGTTGACAGATCGTTTGTTTGTGATCAATTGTATGTAAATTGATCACAAAACATTACATATATGGCCACCTTTAGCATCAGAAACGATCTATTAGGAGGATCACTTAATCAATCTGTATTGTGATCAGTCATTTGACACACTCGCAGACATTCTTTGAGCAATCAGAAATGATCGATAAAATTGTGCCAGAGCCAATGAACTTGGCAGTGTTGAAATCGATCGAACGCTCACTTAATCAATCAATTGAAGGATCTATGGTTGATGATTTTTTATTCAGTTCAATGGTGGCCATACGCACTTGGATAACTGATTGATTTTTGTTTCTGGTTGATCCCTCTTGATAGGAACAATCGATCTAGAATTGACAACCCAGTCAATCGTTACGACAAACACAGGGAAGTGGATTTCGACCGATAGTTGGAAAATGCAGTTGTAAGTTATTGATCGCATCTTTGTTTCTAGCATGCGATCTCATAACCCGATTGATCGAAATACGATCAGATTCATGACCGAAGCATCTCAGCGCTGCCGATCGATGCAAAACAACCAATACTCAACTCAAGTTTGATCAAATCGATCTAAATCGATCGGAAGGGAAGTTATAACTATTCGTACTTGAAGGATCAATCATTTTGATTGAGTGACACGTTATTTACAAAGAATACCCAATCACATGCAAGGAAAATAAAAAAGAAAGCGTTTTCCTGCTTGAAGATGAGTGGATGATGGAAGTCAGCAGAGTTTCAGGTCCTTCAGCAAGTTAATGCTGGCCATACACGCCTGGATAAATGATTGACTGATCTCTCCCAAAAGGAATAATCGATCTATAATTGGCAACCCAGTCAAATAGCTATTCGTATTTGCAGGTTCGATCATTTTGATTGAGTTGCACATCACTTTACAAAGATTAGCCAATTACATGCAAGGAAAAGAAGAAAAAAAGTGTATTTTTGCTTGCACATGATTGGATTGATTTTTGATTGATCTCTCCCGATAGCAATCGTTGATCTATAACTGACAACACATTCAATCGCTATGCAAAACACGGGGAAGTGGATTTCGATCAATAGTGAACCTCCCGTTCCTTTAAGGGGTTTCAGATGCCAGGAGGCGGGGCAGGGTTTACGATCATCATGTGACCGCTGTGATTGGCTGTCATGGCGGTCACATGAGTACCGATTGGGGGCTTCGTCGGGAGTGCGTGGGGCGCACGCTCTCGGCACAGCTCTATTGACACTAACGAACGCAAATATTGCGGCTGATCGGCGCCAAGGCCCAACTGCTGACCGACCGCATATTTGCGTTCGGGCCGGCACCGAGGGGGTTAAGATACGACTGTAATTTCCGTTTCTCAAAATCCGATCGACTGAAATACAATCATATTCCTAAACAAAGTATCCCAGTCCTGCATGGTGGTGATTTCAAATAATCAATCATTTTCTGACCTGGCTGATCGATCTGGTGTAAATTGAGTCTAAACTGATCCGAACTGAAGATAAGGCTATTCGTTTTTGTTTGCTTGAATCGAACATCGATAGGATAATAAAACTGAAGTGTGTTTGGTCAGCATTAGTGTGATAGAATGATCGATCGAATGATCACGGACATCGATGTTGGTAGGCCTGCAATGTAGCTCTGAATTATTTATGGCCATCATATTTAGTGAATGATGGCGACCTTGAAAAGACATTCGCTTTGCACTCCGACAGAAATAACATGTAGAACAGATCCACTCCGCTGATGAAGTTCAGAGATTCTTCCGCGGTAAATGAGAGCTAAATATAGAAGATTTATAAAAAGATGGGGAGAGAAATATGCGGCAATTTATCTGCAGAAAGAGCCAAAAGCTTCTGAAGATCGTTCGATACAAAAATGGACCATAATGGAGCCCTTTTTGGGATAAATTTGTATCCAATTCTGATGTTTTTTCATAAAAAAGATATTCTATCGCTTTATGTTACTTTGTGTTTATCAGTTTATATGTTATTTTGTGTTTATTACTTTATGTTTGTTTATACAGAATGTTACTTTATACTACTTTGTCTCGGTGTTACTTTATGTTTATTTGTCTATATGTTGTTTTATGTTTATTTGTTACATTTGTTATTTTTTTTATGCTGTTTGTTACTTTTTATTTGTAGAATGTAACGGTATCTTAAAAATTCATTAGTCTTATGAGAGTATTTACCTTTTGTTAAGATACTGAGAAGCCTATTTTCACATATTTGTACACCTTGTTTAACTACAAACTCATTGTAAGATTTCTTTTATTGTATTATTCTCAATAAAATAGTTGAAAAAGAAAAATTCATTAGGTATTCTGAATTTGTTTTTTATGTTGCTTTTTTTATGTTTTCTTTTATATATTTTTTTTATATGTTTATATATTACTTTATGTTTGTTTTGTTTTTTTCTCTTCCCTCATTATGACTATAGCAGACAAAAGTATTTTGCTACTGAATTTGATTTTGTTTTCTTTATTATTCTCTTTTCTTTATGTTGTAGTGAATATACTGCATAGTATATGCCAAATTATGGGATATCATTACTTGCAGACCTATCTGTGACTTCAAATTGGATGATATGGACAATCCCGCCCTTCGGCACACATCCTGAAGAAGCGACCTACCTATTGTAAAAACGCGTCTATTTAGAGTGCTGTGAAAATTTACAACATTTGGGGCTATTGTGATTTTTGAAGTCTGATTGACTATATGTTCATTTATTTTTAAACATATATACTGTATATACATAAATAATAGATAGTTTTTATTGGTGATGATTTATTGTGCTTGTTGAAAGTTTTGCCTGGAGGTTTATTTAAAATGTAGACTTTATTTTTACCCCTACATGGGGGGGGGGGGGGGGTGTCTCTTTTTGTAGTTGGTTACTTTGTTTATTTGTGTCTATGTTACTTTATGTTTTTTCCTATTTTTATGTTACTTTATGGTAATTTTATTTATTTTTAAGGTTTTGGGAGATCCGAAACTAATTTATTTTTTGTCGGTCTCTTTTTGTAGTTGGTTACTTTGTTTATATGTTTCTATGTTACTTTATTTTTTTTATGTTACTTTATGTTTACTTTATTTATTTTTAAGGTTTTGGGAGATCCAAAATTAGTTTATTTTTTTGTTGGTCTCTTTTTGTAGTTGGTTACTTTGTTTATTTGTTTCTATGTTACCTTATGATTTGTTTTTTTATGTTACTTTATGTTACTTTTATTTATTTTTAAGGTTTTGGGAGAGCCAAAACTAGTTTAATTTTGTATTTATTTTTTAATCAAAGTGGTTGTAAAGGCTGAAGGTTTTTTTTACCATTATGCATTTCAAAAAACCTTCAGTGTGCTGCTCCCCCCCCCACCCCCATACTGACCTAAGCCCCATCCTGATCCAGAAAAGTGCATGAGAGCCGCTTTCCAGACTCTCTCCCTTCTCATTGGCTCAGGCACAATGTGCACGAGCCTATGAGAATGCTTTTTTGCATTTCATTTTTCTTTTAGTATCAATTTAGTATCACCCAACAAAAACCTTCAGTGCGCAGCCCCCCCCCCCCCAATACTCACCTGAGCCCCATCTGGATCCCGCAATGTGCACAAGAACAGCCGCTCTCCCCTCTCTCTCTTCTCATTGACTCAGACACAATGTGCACGAGCCACTGAAATGTATATTTTATTTTTTATTTTTCCTTTAGTATCACTAAAGTATCGCAGAATCTGTCACTCCCCCCCCCCCCCCCCCCCCCCCGATACACTTGGGCATCCTTATGCTCCTCTCCTCTTTTGCATATAAAATTGGCAAATTTTTATTGCAGTGTTTGTTAACTTATTTCTCCTTATACTCACCTGCTCAAGCACATCGCTGGAATGGATGCGCTCAGGTAGCAAAAAAAAAGGGGGGGAGAGCTGCAGCACAGAATGCATTACAGTGAAAAACCCTGAGACTTTGCAATCCCTTTAATTTTTTTCTTCTAAAAAATATGTTATACTTACCTGCTCTGTGCAAGGTTTTTGCAGCCCCTCCCCCGATCCTCTTTGTCTGGGGTCCCCCCAGCAGCGCACAGAGAGACGCTTTCCATGGGAGCACCTGTGTGGGCGGTCTCCCGAGTCTCGCTGCCGCGTCCATTGACGCAGACAGCGGGACTCGGCCCCGCCCCCAGCTTCCGTGTCACTGGATTTGATGGCTCCTACTGCTATCAATCTATCGAAGGAGGACAGAGACAGCGGCTGGAGCCGCTGGGCTCGTGCACATCGCTGCAATGGATGGGCTCAGGTAGGAAAAAAAAGGGGGGGGGGGAGAGCTGCAGTGCAGAATGCATTAAGGTGAAAAACCTTGAGATGGAATCCCTTTAATTTTTTTTTCTTCTAAAAAAACATGTTATACTTACCTGCTCTGTGAAATGGAATTGCATAGCTTGGCCCCAAACCTGCTCTTCTTGGGTCCCCCTCTGGCGCTGTAGGCTCCTCCCCTTCGTAGTGTGCCACCTTAGGAAGCCGCTTCCCATAGGGGTGCACCTGCAAGCTCACTCCTGAGCGGGGCTGTGTGCATCTATAGACACACACATTGTGTGGCCCAGCCACCCCCCCCCCCGCTACCTCCCCATAGGATTTGATTGACAGAAGCAGAAGCCAATGGGTCCCGCTGACGCCGAGTCTCCTGTGAGAAGAAAGAGAGGGGAGCAGACATGTGCAATTCATTTCGTTCCAAATTAGTTTTTTGAAAATATCCGAATTAATGAAAACCCAATTAATTCATTTTACTGAATATTAGTAAATTTGTAAATTCATACATTCGAAAATCTGAAAACCCGAAAATTCTAAATCTGAAATAATAACTAATAGTAACTTAGAGATTACTAAAATATTAAATTATAGGTGTTGGAATTTCCTTTCAAATTTGGCTGTTAGTGAGCGTAACGAATATTCGGAAAATCTAAATTTGGTAATTTGAAAATCCGAATATAAACGGAAATTCAAAAGAAAGAAAATCCGAAAATAAGAACGAAATCCGAAATAATTAACTAATAATAACTATTAAATTATAGGTGTTGGAATTTACTTTCAAATTTGGCTGTTAGTGAACGTAACGAATACAAATTTTATCCAAAGTTACAAATAAAGCGAATGCTGTATGTAAACGAATGGAACGTAACAAATGAATAATAATGAATAACAATAATAATAATAAAACGTTTTTATTATTATTATTTATTATTATTGATTTGTTCCGTTCCATTTGTTTAGATGTGGCATTCGTTATTTCGGATAATTCGTAATGTGCATTATTATTATCCGAAATGACGAATGCCGCATATAAACAAATGGAACGAAACGAATTAATAATAATAAATAATAAACATATAAATGTTTTATTATTACTTTTATTCATTATTATTAATTTGTTACGTTCCATTCGTTTAGATACGGTATTCGTTTTATTTGTAACTTCGGATAAATTCATATTCGTTATGTTCACTAACAGCCAAATTTTAAAGGAAATTCCAATACCGATAATTTAATAGTTAGTTATTATTAGTTAGTTATTCTTTCAAATTATTTTTCCTATTTTCGGATTTTCGAATTTACGAATTTTCGAATTGCAATCACAACGAATGACCCGAAAAACGGAAGAAGAAAAAATAAATGAATGAAACGAACACATTTTTTTCGGCAGTGCATATGCCTAGTGGGGAGAAGAGCTGCTGCAGAAGCTGGAGTGGGAGGGGGGTGGGAGGGGGGCGGGTCTAGCGCTCCTCATCAAGGGGGGGGCAGGCTGCCGAAACTAAAAAGAGACGCCTTATGATGTCACAGCGAAGATGGCAGTACAGGACACAGGGTGAGCCTTCAGGGGGAAGGAGGGGCTTCCTCAGCTAAGCATACCTTCCTGCCTGCATGCCTGAGCTAAGAGCAGCTGGATTCCAGGAAGTAAATGCTACATGCAGAGTCCATTCATACAGAATAAGAACAGATACCGAGAATTATGCTGGGAAGTGGTACTGTGCGGTTTTAGTACATGGGAAACCAAAGATTATATCCAGAATTGATATTTTGCCTCCCCCCCACCCTTTGCAATGAGGAGCCCCTCCCTTGTAATATAATCCTCCTAATAATGTTTATATCCTCGAATGTAACATTTCCTCGTCTTTCATTATTCCTGAGATCTGATCACAGATCTGTCATCCCGGGTGACTCATCGCTAACAATTAATATTGATTCTAAGATGACGTTGTTGTCATACGGATCCCTTTATAAAACATTCCTCTACAGATATCCATTCTGACATACAGCATTATTCCCATCGGTAGCACCCCCTCCTTCTGATAACAACCCCCTCCTGTCCTTCTGATAACAACCCCCTCCCCTCTTTATGATAACAACCCCCTCCCCTCCTTCTGATAACAACCCCTCCCCTCCTTATAACAACCTCCTCCCTCCGATAACAACCCCCTCCCCTCCTTCTGATAACAACCCCCTCCCCTCCTTATGATAACAACCCCCTCCCCTCCTTCTGATAACAACCCCCTCCCCTCCTTCTGATAACAACCCCCTCCCCTCCTTATGATAACAACCCCCTCCCCTCCTTTCAATAACAACCCCCTCCCCTCCTTATGATAACAACCCCCTCCCCTCCTTCCAATAACAACCCCCTCCTTCTGATAATAACCCCCTCCCCTCCTTCTGATAACAACCCCCTCCTTCTGATAACAACCCCCTCCCCTCCTTATGATAACAACCCCCTCCTCTCCTTCTGATAACAACCCTCTTGCCTCCTTCTGATAACAACCCCCTCCCCCACTTCTGATAACAACCCCCTCCCCCACTTCTGATAACAACCCCCTCCCCCACTTCTGATAACAACCCTCTTCCCTCCTTCTGATAACAACCCCCCCTCCTTCTGATAACAACCCCCCCTCCTTCTGATAACAACCGTCTCCCCTCCTTCTGATAACAACCCCCTCCCCCACTTCTGATAACAACCCCCCCCCACTTCTGATAACAACCCCCCCCCACTTCTGATAACAACCCCCTCCCCCACTTCTGATAACAACCCCTCCCCTCCTTCCGATAACAACCCCTCCCCTCCTTCTGATAACAACCCCCTCTCCCACTTCTTATAACAACCCCCTCCCCCACTTCTGATAACAACCCCCTCCCCCACTTCTGATAACAACCCCTCCCCTACTTCTGATAACAACCCCTCCCCTCCTTCTGATAACAACCCTCTCCCCTCCTTCTGATAACAACCCCCTCCCCCACTTCTGATAACAACCCCCTCCCCCACTTCTGATAACAACTCCCTCCCCCACTTTTGATAACAACCCCTCCCCTCCTTCTGATAAGAACCCCTCCCCTCCTTCTGATAACAACCCCCTCCCCCACTTCTGATAACAACCCCCTCCCCCACTTCTGATAACAACCCCCTTCCCTCCTTCTGATAACAGCCCCTCCCTCCTTCTGATAACAACCCCCCTCCTTATGATAACAACCCCCTCCCCTCCTTCTGATAAAAATCCCCTCCCCTCCTTATGATAACAACCCCCTCCCCTCCTTCTGATAACAACCCCCTCCTCCACTTCTGACAATTAAGCCCCATTCACAGTTCCTGCTTGCAATTTTCATGCGATTCTGCCTGCCACACATAGGGTAGCCCACTCACTTCAATGGACTTTTGTCACCCAAAATAAGCTCCTTCTCCTTTTTTGGGTGACAAGCTTCACAGGATTTTTAAAGCAGTGGTTTTGTGACAGAGCTTGACAATCACAGCAAAATTGAATGAATGAATGAATGGCACCTAAACGGATGTTGCGTGTATTGCACTGATTCCCGCGTGATTTGGAATTGCGGCAGCTCCGCCCTTTAGTGCCAAGTGTGAATGGAGTATAATAATCATCCCGAGCTTTCTCTTCTATTCAGCCTATAGGTTCACACTGAGGCAATGTGGGGAAACGCAGTGAATCCTGAGTGTTTCCCGCACCACATTGAAATCGCACGCCTTGATACTTTACACTGCCTGCAATCGCGATTTTGCACTTTGTTCACTTTTGGATGACTTAAGCGAGGCCGATTGTGGGCCTTATTTTTGTATGTTTATCTCTACCTTTCCAACCTTTGCAAAACTTTTTCAATATTCTATTAAAACAGAAATCACACAGCTTTCATGTGATCTGCTGCGGGTGTCAATGTTAAATTAGCAACCCCCCCCCCCCCAAAAAAATCTCAAAAAGCAATCAGTGCCCGCCACTGACCACCAAGTACCACCAATCAGTGCCCATTAGCGATGCCAGTCAGTGCTGGCTATCAGTGTCACCTATCAGTGCTGCCCATCAATGCCCATCACTGCTGTTGATCAATGCCCATCAGCGTCGCCCATCAGTGCCACCCATCATTGCCCATCAGTGCCACCTATCCGGACCTCCTATCAGTGCCCACCAGTGCCACCTATTAGTGCCCATCAGTGCCACCTAACAGTGCCCATCACTGCCGCCTATCAGTGCTCATTAGTGCCACATATCAGTGGCACCTATCAGTGCCCATAAGTGCAGCATATTACTGCCTCCTCATCAGTGCCACCTAATCAGTGCCCATAAGTGCCGCCTCATCAGTGCCCACCAGTTCAGCCTATCAGTGCCTCCTCATCAGCGCACATCAGTACATCGTACACACAGTACAAAAATCAGAAGGGAAAATTTGTAAGATGAGCTGATTTTCGGATCGTTAGTACGGTGCATTCCACAGATGGATTTGACTTTTCCATCAGACAAAAGCTGCATGAATGAAAAATGTGAAGGCTATAAAATTTTTGTCGGATGTGAACTCAGTCAGATTTTCGGATGGTCAGTACAGAAATCGTCACACAAAAGTTGAAAGTACAACCACGCATGCTCGGAATCAAGGAACGGCCGGGAAGATTTTGGTCTTGTAAACTACCAATCGTAATCGAGAATTAACATTCGTGACGCGGCAATTAATGAAATGTCAAAATTCTCATCTTCTTTAATGGGATAATAATGAAGCTGCTTTGCATGTTGTTATGCCAAGCTTATTTTAAAAGGCGTTTGTTTTGTACGATCTGAAAATCGCGAATCAACGTTCACCAAACTTCTACTAACACAAAATTAGCAGAAGGGGCCCAAAGGGTGGCGCTTGAGAAATTAACCTCCTCTTTATACTCTCGTAGTACCTCACTACGTTCGTGTTTGTCAAACGACAATCTGCGGATAGTTAGTATCAGTGGCGGCTGGTGCTCAAAATTTTTTGGGGGGGCGCAAACAAACTGAAAAATTCTGAAAAAAACCCCCATCAATTGCAGTCTCATTTTGCCATATCAAACGCTCCCACTGTGCCCCATCAAATGCAGCCTCACTGTGCCCCATCAAATGCAGCCTCACTGTGCCCCATCAAATGCAGCCTCACTGTGCCCCATCAAATGCAGCCTCACTGTGCCCATCAAATGCAGCCTCACTGTGCCCCATCAAATGCAGCCTCACTGTGCCCCATCAAATGAAGCCATACTGTGACCCATCAAATGCAGCCTCACTGTGCCCCATCAAATGAAGCCTCACTGTGCCCCATCAAATGCAGTCTCACTGTGCCCCATCAAATGCAGCCTCACTGTGCCCTATCAAATGCAGCCTCACTGTGCCCCATCAAATGAAGCCTCACTGTGCCCATCAAATGCAGCCTCACTGTGCCCCATCAAATGAAGCCTCACTGTGCCCCATCAAATGCAGCCTCACTGTGCCCCTTCAAATGAAGCCTCACTGTGCCCCATCAAATGCAGCCTCACTGTGCCCCATCAAATGAAGCCTCACTGTGACCCATCAAATGCAGCCTCACTGTGCCCCATCAAATGCAGCCTCACTGTGCCCCATCAAATGCAGCCTCACTGTGCCCATCAAATGCAGCCTCACTGTGCCCCATCAAATGCAGCCTCACTGTGCCCCATCAAATGAAGCCTCACTGTGACCCATCAAATGCAGCCTCACTGTGCCCCATCAAATGAAGCCTCACTGTGCCCAATCAAATGCAGCCTCACTGTGCCCCATCAAATGCAGCCTCACTGTGCCCCATCAAATGCAGCCTCACTGTGCCCCATCAAATGAAGCCTCACTGTGACCCATCAAATGCAGCCTCACTGTGCCCATCAAATGCAGCCTCACTGTGCCCCATCAAATGCAGCCTCACTGTGCCCCATCAAATGCAGCCTCACTGTGCCCCATCAAATGAAGCCTCACTGTGACCCATCAAATGCAGCCTCACTGTGCCCATCAAATGCAGCCTCACTGTGTCCCATCAAATGCAGCCTCACTGTGCCCCATCAAATGCAGCCTCACTGTGCCCCATCAAATGCAGCCTCACTGTGCCCCATCAAATGCAGCCTCACTGTGCCCCATCAAATGCAGCCTCACTGTGCCCCATCAAATGCAGCCTCACTGTGCCCCATCAAACGCAGCCAATGTGTCCCATCAAGTGCAGCCTCACTGTGCCCATCAAATGCAGCCTCACTGTGCCCCATCAAATGCAGCTTCACTGTGCCCCATCAAATGCAGCCTCACTGTGCCCCATCAAACGCAGCCAATGTGTCCCATCAAATGCAGCCTCACTGTGCCCAATCAAATGCAGCCTCACTGTGCCCCATCAAATGCAGCCTCACTGTGCCCAATCAAATGCAGCCTCACTGTGCCCAATCAAATGCAGCCTCACTGTGCCCCCATCAAATGCAGCCTCACAGTGCCCCATCAAATGCAGCCTCACTGTGCCCTATCAAATGCAGCCTCACAGTGAAGAATCAAACGCAGCCTCACTGTGCCCCATCAAATGCAGCCTCACTGTGCCCCATCAAATGCAGCCTCACTGTGCCCCATCAAATGCAGCCTCACTGTGCCCCATCAAATGCAGCCTCACTGTGTCCATCAAATGCAGCCTCACTGTGCCTCATCAAATGCAGCCTCACTGTGCCCCATCAAATGAAGCCTTACTGTGACCCATCAAATGCAGCCTCACTGTGCCCCATCAAATGAAGCCTCACTGTGCCCAATCAAATGCAGCCTCACTGTGCCCCATCAAATGCAGCCTCACTGTGCCCCATCAAATGCAGCCTCACTGTGCCCCATCAAATGAAGCCTCACTGTGACCCATCAAATGCAGCCTCACTGTGCCCATCAAATGCAGCCTCACTGTGCCCCATCAAATGCAGCCTCACTGTGCCCTATCAAATGCAGCCTCACTGTGCCCCATCAAATGCAGCCTCACTGTGCCCTATCAAATGCAGCCTCACTGTGCCCCATCAAATGCAGCCTCACTGTGTCCTATCAAATGCAGCCTCACTGTGTCCTATCAAATGCAGCCTCACTGTGCCCCATCAAATGCAGCCTCACTGTGCCCCATCAAATGCAGCCTCACTGTGCCCTATCAAATGCAGCCTCACTGTGTCCCATCAAATGCAGCCACTGTGCCATATCAAATGCTGCGAGTGTGCCCCCCACCCGCCATCTATACTTACCCTGTCTCGGTGTCGGTGGGACAGCTCTTTGATGTCTTCTCCTGTCCTCTCTTCCCATCCTCTGCTATGATTGGACGCCTGATAGGTGTCCAATCACAATGCCTGTCCTTTCAGTCAATCAGGTGAGAGGTAAAAGATCCGAGCACCTGATTGGCGGAGAGGCAGTTTAGTGTTAGAAAGGTGAATATTCGCTTTTCTAACACAGCTGAGTGACCTGCGGGCGCCCAGCAGGTCACCTTTTTTGACGCCTATTAGAGCCCATGGCTCTAATCTGGTGCTTAAAAAAAAACCCTGCCGCTGTAATTTAGGCACCCGGCGCCCGAAAAGGGGCCGGGCGCCTGAATAGGGGGTGGCAGCGGCGGCCATAGATAGATTCATGCTATGCCCTTATGGACGCACCGCCACTGGTTAATAGACAAAATCCTCCACACGCCCTTTTGACAAAAATCAGACGCTCGGTCGTCCAACAATCAGACCGTGTGTATGAGGCTTAAAGTTATTGTAAAGCTTCGTTTTTTTTGTTTTTTTTTTAAATAACAAACATGTTATACTTACCTCCATTGTGCAGCTCGTTTTGCACAGAGTGGCCCAGATTCTCCTCTTCTGGGGTCCCCCGACGGCGCTATCAGCTCCTCCCCGCATCGTATAACCCCCCTGGGAGAAGCGCTCTCCTGGTGGATTACCTTGTGGGTGCGCTCCCGAATCCAGCATTTTGTCCATAGACACAGAATGTAGGACTTGGCCCCGCCCCCCGGCACCCACATAATTGGATTTGATTGACAGCAGCGCGACCCAATGGCAGCGCTGCTATCAATCTATCCAATCAAGAGCTGAGAACCCCAGGCAGAGAGGAAGAGCGCGTCTCTGCCGTGGGAATTACGGGGCTCTGGTGACCCCCCCAATGTGCTAAAAAAAAAAAGTACTCACCTTCAGAAAATGGAAAACACCTGTGGTAAAATTTCAGGAAATTTTCAGAAAAAGGGATTGGAATTGATCAGAGGTGAAGGTGAACTCTTTATCTAAGCTTCCATTATAATGGTGCGGGAAACTGTCAGGAGTGGCGGCGCCAACAGAGAGCGGAGAGAGATCCGGTTCAGGCCTGTCTGCTCCACCTGCGCCAGTTTCGAGGTCAGCTCTTGATTAACAGATTCCTGCCAGGTGGGAACTTGTTAAACCTCAGCAAACTCGGCTCACCTCCCTCTTTCTGCCCGTGCAGAGATTACACAACACGAGCAGAGACTGCACAGAGTCATCACCCTCCTCGTCCCTCGGCTCTGAGCTGGGAAGGAGGCGGGAATTGCAGAGAGATCGGAGCGTGCTGCCCCAGCTCTCATGTTCTGTGTTCTGCCCCGTCACCACCCCACAACGGAGAACTCATCGCTCCTCATTAACAGAGGAACTCCGCTCCATGTTCTGAATTGAGAAGAGTCATACAAGCATTGCGCTTACACAACTCTTTGTTATTCTCCCCAGTTTTGCCAAAATTTGCCAATCCTGAAGAAGGAAAATTTTCTAAATTTGAGGCTATTGTGATTTATGAAGTTTAATTGACTACTTGTTTTAACCATTTACTTACTAGTTTTATTGCTACAGGGCAGCAGCGCTGCGCAGGATCACATACAGTATATATATATATATTATACATATATACAGTGGAACCTTGGTTAACGAGTAACGCGGTTAACAAGCGTTTTGAAAGATGAGCAGAATTTAAGCTAATGGGGTGTGCAGTTCCGCATTTGGCCAGAGGTGCGAGGTCGCCGGTGACACTCGGAACAGTTTGGAGCGAAAAAATACTCAGAATCACTCGGAAATACTCCGTTCCCGAGTTTTTCCGAGACGTTCTGAGGCTTTCCTAGTTTAGCCGAGCTGTCCCCGAGTATGTCCAAGGCTCTCTGGCGCCCCCCCAACTCTGGCCACATACGGTATTGCATGCAATAGAAGTCAATGCGGAACAAATTATCTTCGTTTCCATTGATTCCTATGGGGAAACTCGCTTTGATATGCGAGTGCTTTGGATTACATGCATGGATTATGCTTGTAATCCAAGGTTCCACTATATATATATATATATATATATATATATTCCCTTAGTAAAAGGATCTATTCCTTCCCCTAGTAAAAGCTCCTCCCACGCTGCAGTAAAACACTGGCTAGGCACACATTTAACCCTTTGATCGCCCCTGATGTTAACCCCTACCCAGCCAGTGTCTTTAGTACAGTGACAGTGCATATTTTTAGCGTGGATCACTGTATTAGTGTCGCTGGTTCCCAAAAAGTGTCACTTATGCCCTGTACACAGGGTCGGATTTTCCGATGGAAAAAGCGCGATCGGATTGTGTTGTCGGAAATTCCGATCGTGTGTGGGCTCCATCTGACTTTTTCCGTCGGAATTTCGGACATACAAAGTTTGACAGCAGGCTACAACATTTTCCGACAACAAAATCCGATCGGTTAAATTCCGATCATGTGTACACATATCCGACGCACAAAGTGCCACGCATGCTCAGAATAAATTAAGAGACGAAAGCTATTGGCTACTGCCCCGTTTAGAGTCCCGACATAAGTGTTTCACATCACCACGTTCAGAACGATCGGATTTTCCGACAACTTTGTGTGACCGTGTGTATGCAAGACAAGTTTGAGCCAACATCCGTCGGCATAAGTGTGCGATTTGTCTGCCGCAATATGGCAGTCCCGCTATAAGTCGCTGATTACTATTACTATTAATAAATAAGCAAATAAATAAAAATTCCAGCATATATCCCATAGTTTGTAGATGTTATAATGCTATAAATTAAATCTAGAGAAAAACTTCTGCGCTACTATATAGGGCTAAATAAAATGAACTGTGAAGGTGATTCTTATTGGTGCTGCAAAAACAAATATAGCGAACACCCCTCACTACTAATAAACTGAAATATGTACAATCGTGACAGATTGTGAACGTGTTTCTGCGCAAACAACAAATGGATAGGCTTATCACCACCATATGGAGCCTATCCATTAGAGGAAGTGACGCCACCCCGGAGAAGGTCCAGGACGCCACTACCACCACCGGACTAGAGCAACCACAGATCTATTGAAAGCTACAGGCACTTATATTGTGCCAGTGAGGTGAGAGTTCTGTGAGCCCCGAGTGGGTGTCCATTTCCACGAACAGTCACCAGATCACCTAGCAACGCATGCTCACTTATCAGTCACAATTGTTATGTTATATTTTTTATTCAATGATTTATGTGATTTTAACAACACTTCAGACACTTTGATGCACGTTTTATGTTATCTCATGGACTTTCACTCTGCATCTATTTGTTTAAACTGTGGTATCCCAGTTGGGATTGTATTTTGAAGTAAGCAGTTCTTTTCACTTGATTATTAATTTGTTGTTTGCGCAGAAACACGTTCACAATCTGTCACGATTGTACATATTTCAGTTTGTAGATGTTATAACTTTTGTGCAAACCAATCAATATACGCTTATTGGGATTTTTTTTTTTTTACCAAAAATATGTAAAAGAATACATATTGGCCTAAATTGATGAAGAAATTAGATTTTTCACATTTTTTAGCAGATGTGTTTTATAGCAAAAAGTAAAAAATGTATATAGCGTAAAAAAATTTAAAAAAACACACAGAGGTGATCAAATACCACCAAAATAAAACTATTTGTGGGGAAAAAAAAGGACAATTTTTTTTTTTTTTTTAGGCACAACTGCGCAATTGTCAGTTAAAGTAATGCAGTGCTGTATAGGTAAAAAATGACCTGGTTATGAAGGGGGGTAAATCTTCTGGAGCTGAAGTGGTTAATGATGTTAATTTGTTTTTAACTACTTGCGGACCGCCCGCCGCAGTTGTACGTCGGTTGTTTGAAGTGGAATACCGTTGTTATGTCAGCAGATAGCGGCCATAACCCCGGTATCTTCTTCAACAGCGGGCAGTCCTCTTTCAGATAAAAGTGGTCTCTGTGGCGTATTCGACGCAAGATCACTTTTATCGGGGGTGGGAGAGGGCCCCTCCCATCGCTTACCGGAGCCGTGGTCTCCGCCGCTTACCGGGGCCGTGGTCTCCGCCGCTTACCGGAGCCGTGGGTAGCGGCGGAGATTATTGCGTCCTCTTCCCTCAACAGCCTGGAGCCAAGTGAGGTAAAGATGGCCCCCACTCAGTTCCATACCATTGGATGGCAGAAGCGACGTCAAGCATCACTTCCGCCCAATGGTCTACTCTAATGCCCCGTACACACGGTCGGACTTTGTTCCGACATTCCGACAACAAGATCCTAGGATTTTTTCAGACGGATGTTGGCTCAAACTTGTCTTGCATACACATGGTCACACAAAGTAGTCGGAAAATCCGATCGTTCTGAACGCGGTGACGTAAAACACGTATGTCGGGACTATAAACGGGGCAGTGGCCATTAGCTTTCATCTCTTTATTTATTCTGAGCATGCGTGGCACTTTGTCCAGCGGATTTGTGTACACACGATCGGAATTTCCGACAACGGATTTTGTTGTCGGAAAATTTTATATCCTGCTCTTAAACTTTGTGTGTCGGAAAATCCAATGGAAAATGTCCGATGGAGCCCACACACGGTCGGAATTTCTGACAACACGCTCCGATCGGACATTTTCCATCGGAAAATCCGACCGTGTGTACGGGGCATTAAAGGGAATTTTTTTTTTGTAAAAAAATAATTTTTTTTTTTTAATTTCTTTTTTATTGCACTTCACTGCGAAAGCAATAATTCTAGCACTAGACCTCCTCTGTAACACAAAACTGGTAAGCTGTAGAAATTTGTTAACGTCGCCTATGGTGATTTTTAAGGGTCAAAGTTTGTCGCCATTCCGCGAGCGGGCGCAATCTTGACGCATGACACATTGGATATCAATTTACTCTGTGTAACATTATCTTTCACAATATAAAACACATTGGGCTAACTTTACTGTTGTCTTATATTTTAATTTTAAAAAAGTGTATTTTTTTCCAAACAAATTGCGCTTGTAAGACCGTAATACTTGTAATACGATGGGACAGAAAGTATTGCAACGACCGCCATTTTATTCTCTAGGGTGTCTGAAAAGAAAAATGTTTTTAATGTTTGGGGGTTCTAAGTAGTTTTCTAGTAAAAAAAAAAAAAATGATTTTAACTTGTAATGACCAAGTCTGAAAAATAGGCCTGATCCTTAAGTAGTTAAACATACAGTATATACGGCATATATAAATAATAGGTAATATTTTTTATTGGTGATGAATTATTGTGCTTGTTTAAAGTTTTCCTTGGAGGTTCATTTAAAATCCTGTTTTTTTGTTTTCACCCCTACATGGGGGGAGGGGGGGTCTCTTTTTGTATATAGTTACTTTGTTTCTATGTTACTTTATGTTTATTTGTTACTTTATGTTTATTTGTTTATTTTTAAAGTTGCAGGAAATCCAAAACTTTTTTTAAAGTGATTCTAAAGCCTGGGTGTTTTTTACTTAGAAACATTCCCTGCATTAAGCTCAGGTTCACACTGGCGCAGCTTCGAAATCGTGCTACTTCAGCACGATTTCAAAGCTGCAGATCAGTGCAAATTGCACTTCCAAGTTCATTACTACTTGCCACTTCCTTGAACAGAAGTCTATGTAAGTCGCAATTGAATCGGCAAAAAAGTAGTGCAGGAACATTTTTCAAATTCGCTGCGGCATGTCGCTGCGAACTCAACGCTTTCATTGCTGACAATGGGATGCGACTTGTCATGCGATTTGAAACGGTCAAATTGCATGACAAGTCAGACCAGTGTAAACGGGGATTGATGTGAAAAAACCCCAAAACTAAATATTTCCTCCCCCTCAAAACACTTACCTGAGCCTGTCTGCGATCCGGCGCTGTCCCGGCTTCAGGTCTTCTCTCCTATTTCCCCTCTTCCTGGTCTTACAAGCTTGGCCATTGGCTCCTGCTGCTGTCAGTCAAATCCTTTGAGCAGAGTGGGGAGCAGGGCTGTGGCACGCTATGTGTGTCTATAGATGCACACAGCTCGGGAGTGAGTCAGCAGATGTAGTGGGATGGGGGCACACAGAGAAGAGGAGGAGCATGGAGCGCTGGCAGGGGACCCCAGAAGAGGAGGTTTAAAGTCACCCTGTGCAAAACCATTACACACAGCAGGTAAGAATAGCATGTCAATTTAATTTTTAAAAATGTGAGTATTTACAATTATTAGCGGAGGTCAGCTCCTGATTAGAGGAGGTCAGCTCCAGATTAGAGGAGGTCAGCTCCTAATCAGCGGAGGTCAGCTCCTAATTAGCGGAGGTCAGCTCCTGATTAACGGAGGTCAGCTCCTGAATAGAGGAGGTCAGCTCCTGATTAGAGGAGGTCAGCTCCTGATTAGCGGAGGTCATCTCCCGATTAGCAGAGGTCATCTCCTGATTAGCGGAGGTCTGCTCATAATCAGCGGAGGTCAGCTCCTGATTAGCGGAGGTCAGCTCCTGATTAGCGGAGGTCAGCTCCTGATTAGCGGAGGCCTGCTCCTGATTAGCAGAGGTCAGCTCCTAATCAGCGGAGGTCATCTCCTGATTAGCGGAGGTCTGCTCCTGATTAGTGGAGCTTAGCTCCTGATTAGAGGAGGTCAGCTCCTGATTAGTGGAGGTCTGCTCCTGATTAGAGGAGGTCAGCTCCTGATTAGCGCAGGTCAGCTCCTGAATAGAGGAGGTCAGCTCCTGAATAGAGGAGGTCAGCTCCTATTTAGAGGAGGTCAGCTCCTGAATAGAGGAGGTCAGCTCCTATTTAGAGGAGGTCAGCTCCTGATTAGCAGAGGTCAGCTTCTGAATAGAGGAGGTCATCTTACGATTAGCAGAGGTCAGCTCCTGAATAGAGGAGGTCAGATCCTGATTAGAGGAGGTCAGCTCCTGATTAGAGGAGGTCAGCTCCTGATTAGCGGAGGTCATCTCCCGATTAGCAGAGGTCATCTCCTGATTAGCGGAGGTCTGCTCCTAATCAGTGGAACTCTGCGTACGATTAGCGGAGGTCAGCTCCTGATTAGCAGAGGTCATCTCCTGATTAGCGGAGGCCTGCTCCTAATCAGTGGAACTCTGCGTACGATTAGCGGAGGTCAGCTCCTGATTAGCGGAGGTCATCTCCTGATTAGCAGAGGTCATCTCCTGATTAGCGGAGGTCACCTCCTGATTAGCGGAGGTCAGCTCCTCATTAGCGGAGGCCTGCTCCTGATTAGCAGAGGTCTGCTCCTGATTAGCAGAGGTCAGCTCCTAATAAGCAGGGGTCATCTCCTGATTAACGGAGGTCTGCTCCTAATCAGCGGAGCTCAGCTCCTGATTAGCGGAGGTCAGCTCCTGATTAGAGGAGGTCAGCTCCTGATTAGCGGAGGTCTGCTCCTGATTAGCGGAGGTCAGCTCCTGATTAATGGAGGTCTGCTCCTGATTAGAGCAGGTCAGCTCCTGAATAGAGGAGGTCAGCTCCTGATTAGCGGAGGTCTGCTCCTGATTAGAGGAGGTCAGCTCCTGATTAACGGAGGTCTGCTCCTGATTAGAGCAGGTCAGCTTCTGCATAGAGGAGGTCAGCTCCTGATTAGAGGAGGTCAGCTCCTGAATAGAGGAGGTCAGCTCCTGATTAGAGGAGGTCAGCTCCTGATTAGCGGAGGTCATCTCCCGATTAGCCGAGGTCATCTCCTGATTAGCAGAGGTCTGCTCCTAATCAGTGGAGGTCTGCTCACGATTAGCAGAGGTCAGCTCCTGATTAGCGGAGGTCTGCTCCTGATTAGCGGAGGTCTGCTCCTGATTAGCAGAGGTCAGCTCCTGAATAGAGGAGGTCAGCTCCTGATTAGTGGAGGTCATCTCCCGATTAGCCGAGGTCATCTCCTAAATAGCGGAGGTCTGCTCCTAATCAGTGGAGGTCTGCTCACGATTAGCAGAGGTCATCTCCTGATTAGCGGAGGTCTGCTCCTGATTAGCGGAGGTCTGCTCCCAGTTAGCAGAGGTCATCTCCTGATTAGCAGAGGTCTCCTCCTAATCAGTGGAGGTCTGCTCACAATTAGCAGAGGTCAGCTCCTGAATAGAGGAGGTCAGATCCTGATTAGAGGAGGTCAGCTCCTGATTAGAGGAGGTCAGCTCCTGATTAGCGGAGGTCATCTCCCGATTAGCAGAGGTCATCTCCTGATTAGCGGAGGTCTGCTCCTAATCAGTGGAGGTCTGCTCACGATTAGCGGAGGTCAGCTCCTGATTAGCAGAGGTCATCTCCTGATTAGCGGAGGTCTGCTCCTGATTAGCGGAGATCAGCTCCTGATTAGCGGAGGCATGCTCCTGATTAGCAGAAGTCTGCTCCTGATTAGCAGAGGTCTGCTCCTGATTAGCGGAGGTCAGCTCCTAATCAGCGGAGGTCTGCTCCTCATTAGCAGGGGTCTGCTCCTCATTAGCAGGGGTCTGCTCCTGATTAGTGGAGGTCTGCTCCTGATTAGCGAGGGTCAGCTCCTGATTAGCAGAGGTCAACTCCTAATTAGCGGAGGTCAGCTCCTGGTTAACGGAGGTCAGCTCCTGATTAGTGGAGGTCAACTCCTGATTAGTGGAGGTCAGCTCCTGATTAGCGGAGGTCAGCTCCTGATTAGCGGAGGTCAGCTCCTGATTAGCAGGGGTCTCCTCCTGATTAATGGAGGTCTGCTCCTGATTAGCAGAGGTCAGCTCCTGATTAGCAGGGGTCTGCTCCTGATTAGCGAAGGTCAGCTTCTGATTAGCGGAGGTCTGCTCCTGATTAGTGGAGGTCAGTTCCTGATTAGCGGAGGTCAGCTCCTGATTAGAGGAGGTCAGCCCCTAATCAGCGGAGGTTTGCTCCTGATTAGCGGAGGTCAGCTCCTGATTAGCGGAGGTCAGCTCCTGATTAGAGGAGGTCTGCTCCTGATTAGCGTAGGTCAGCTCCTGATTAGAGGAGGTCAGCTCTTGATTAGCGGAGGTCAGCTCCTGATTAGCTGAGGGAATGCGGCAATTTCCCACATAGAAAACCGCAGAAGATTTGTGCTAGGTGTGATCCTGTCATACAGCAGACAGCTCATTTCCCTCTCTCTGCCCGTGCAGCGATTACACAACACGAGCAGAGACTGCACAGAGTCATCACCCTTCTCCTGCCTCTGCTCTGAGCTGAGCTGATCAGGAGGTGAGGACCGCAGAGAGATCAGAGCGTGCAGCTCCAGCTCTCATGTTCTGTGTGCTGCCAATTTTCACCGATCATTCCTAATCTCCAGTTTTGCCCACAGCCCTGTGGTCAGGATTGCAGCACCGCAGAAGAACAAGTTATAATTCACCACTGTAAGGACTCGTGGTGGAATGTGGTGCCCTCTGAAGAGCGATTGGCCTCCTCCATGGCCATCTGACCAGTGGCAGCTGGTGCTCTATTTTTTTTGTTGGGGGAGTGGATGACAAACAAACCACCCCTGACCCCCCTCAGTCGCTCGATCGGTCAGTTGGTCAAACCCCCTCATTCCCTCCGTCGCATGGTCAAACCCCCCTGGTCGTTTGGTGAACAAACCCCTCCATCGCTCACCACCATGTATGACCGCCCATCAGCTCCGCACTTACCCCATCCAGGCCGCAGGCAGCTTCACCCTGTGTCTCCTCCTCGATGCCTCCCCCCCTGCTCCCGGCCAATACGGTCGCTTCTCCTCTCGGCCAATCGGGTCTTAAGACCTTCTTCCTGATTGGCCAGGAGGAGAAGCAGGAAAACAATAGCGAATATTAATTCCCGCTGGCTTTTTCTTCTTTGGGTTTATAGTGGGATGGGGTGTAGGAGGAGCCTCTGCTCAGCCAGTGTAATGATTGGTGGAGATTTTCGCTTTGGATCTCTTATGTATAGCTGAAGCTCATCTTTTAGTGCTGGAGCAGGGAAAGGGTTACACCCCTCCATTCATTCCTCGCTTCCTGAGTCCTTTTAATGGGATTTCCCCTGACTTCCTGTCCCAGAGACACAACAGGAAACAGGAAGAATCTTTTCTGGGAATTCTCCTCTTAGTTGTCACCCAAATAGGTGTCCCTATTGGAAGATTTGTCCTTCTCCTCTGCTGTGGTCACAGCTCTAGATTTTGGATTCCCCATATTTTCACCAGGAGTAGTAGAGGGGATGAGGGTGAATCTCCCCCTTGGGGACACCGAGAGCAATACAACCTGACCGAGGAGCTAACACTTCACCACTCCACCAACACTTATATAGACAGGGAGAACCAATCAGAGGGCAGTGAATGGATGGTACAGAAATACAGAGGATGGGGATGATGGGGCTGCATAGGAGCACAGGGGATGGGGATTATGGGAGTACAGGGAAGGGGATGATGGGAGTACAGGGGATGGGGATGATGGGAGTACAGGGGAGGAGATGATGGGAGTACAGGGGATGGGGATGATGGGAGTATTGGAGATGGAGATGATGGGAGAACAGGGATGGGGATCATGGGAGTACTGGGGATGGGGACGATGGGAGTACAGGGGATGTGGATGATGGGAGTACAGGGGATGGGGATGATGGGAGTACAGGGAAGGGGATGATGGGAGTACAGGGGATGGGGATGATGGGAATACGGGGGATGGGGAAGATGGGAGTACAGGGATGGGGATGATGGGAGTACAGAGATGGTGGTGATGGCAGTACAGGAATGGGGAGGATGGGAGTACATTGATGGGGATGATGAGAGTACGGGGGATGGGGAGGATGGGAGTACAGGGATGGGGAGGATGAGAGTAGAGGGATGGGGATGATGGGAGTACAGGGATGGGGAGGATGGGAGTACAGGGATGAGGAGGATGGGAGTAGAGGGATGGGGATGATGGGAGTACAGGGATGGGGATGATGGGAGTACAGGGATGGGGATGATGAGAGTACAGGGATGGGGATGATGGGAGTACAGGGATGGGGATGATGGGAGTACAGGGATGGGGAGGATGGGAGTACAGGGATGAGGAGGATGGGAGTACAGGGATGGGGATGATGGGAGTACAGGGATGGGGATGATGGGAGTACAGGGATGGGGATGATGGGAGTACAGGGATGGGGATGATGGGAGTACAGGGATGGGGATGATGGGAGTACAGGGATGGGGATGATGGGAGTACAGGGATGGGGATGATGGGAGTACAGGGATGGGGAGGATGGGAGTAAAGGGATGAGGAGGATGGGAGTAGAGGGATGGGGATGATGGGAGTACAGGGATGGGGATGATGGGAGTACAGGGATGGGGATGAAGGGAGTACAGGGATGGGGATGATGGGAGTACAGAGATGGGGATGTTGAGAGTACAGGGATGGGGATGATGGGAGTACAGAGATGGGGATGATGGGAGTACAGGGATGGGGATGATGGGAGTACAGGGATGAGGATGATGGGAGTACAGGGATGGGGATTATGGGAGTACAGGGATGGGGATGATGGGAGTACAGGGATGAGGATCATGGGAGTACAGGGATGTGGATTATGGGAGTACAGTGATGGGGATGGGGATGATGGGAGTACAGGGATGAGGATGATGGGAGTACAGGGATGGGAATGATGGGAGTACATGGATGGGGATGATGAGAGTACAGGGATGGGGATGATGAGAGTACAGGGATGGGGATGATTGGAGTACAGGGATGAGGATGATGGGAGTACAGGGATGGGGATTATGGTAGTACAGGGATGGGGGTGATTGGAGTACAGGGATGGGGATGATGGGAGTACAGGGATGGGGATGATGGGAGTACAGGGATGGGGATTATGGGAGTACAGGGATGGGGA
Organism: Lithobates septentrionalis; assembly: GCA_037952835.1. NCBI lineage: Eukaryota > Metazoa > Chordata > Amphibia > Anura > Ranidae > Lithobates > Lithobates septentrionalis. Next base: position 132,227 of record JBBDGP010003310.1, on the reverse strand, counting down.
TGATGAGAGTACAGGGATGGGGAGGGTGGGAGTACAGGGATGAGGAAGATGGGAGTACAGGGATGGGGATGATGGGAGTACAGGGATGGGGATGATGAGAGTACAGGGATGGGGATGATGGAAGTACAGGGATGGGGATGATGGGAGTACAGGGATGGGGATGATGGGAGTACAGGGATGGGGATGATGGGAGTACAGGGATGGGGATGATGGGAGTACAGGGATGGGGAGGATGGGAGTACAGGGATGAAGATGGGAGTACAGGGATGGGGATGATGGGAGTACAGGGATGAGGATGATGAGAGTACAGGGATGGGGATGATGAGAGTACAGGGATGGGGATGATGGAAGTACAGGGATGGGGATGATGGGAGTACAGGGATGGGGATGATGGGAGTACAGGGATGGGGATGATGGGAGTACAGGGATGGGGATGATGGGAGTACAGGGATGGGGAGGATGGGAGTACAGGGATGAGGAGGATGGGAGTACAGGGATGAGGATGATGAGAGTACAGGGATGGGGATGATGAGAGTACAGGGATGGGGATGATTGGAGTACAGGGATGAGGATGATGGGAGTACAGGGATGGGGATGATGGGAGTACATGGATGGGGATGATGAGAGTACAGGGATGGGGATGATGAGAGTACAGGGATGGGGATGATTGGAGTACAGGGATGAGGATGATGGGAGTACAGGGATGGGGATTATGGTAGTACAGGAATGGGGATGATTGGAGTACAGGGATGGGGATGATGGGAGTACAGGAAAGGGGATGATGGGAGTACAGGGATGGGGATTATGGGAGTACAGGGATGGGGATGATGAGAGTACAGGGATGGGGAGGGTGGGAGTACAGGGATGGGGAGGGTGGGAGTACAGGGATGAGGAAGATGGGAGTACAGGGATGGGGATGATGGGAGTACAGGGATGGGGATGATGAGAGTACAGGGATGGGGATGATGGAAGTACAGGGATGGGGATGATGGGAGTACAGGGATGGGGATGATGGGAGTACAGGGATGGGGATGATGGGAGTACAGGGATGGGGATGATGGGAGTAGAGGGATGGGGATGATGGGAGTACAGGGATGAGGATCATGGGAATACAGGGATGTGGATTATGGGAGTACAGTGATGGGGATGGGGATGATGGGAGTACAGGGATGAGGATGATGGGAGTACAGGGATGGGGATGATGGGAGTACATGGATGGGGATGATGGGAGTACATGGATGGGGATGATGAGAGTACAGGGATGGGGATGATGAGAGTACAGGGATGGGGATGATTGGAGTACAGGGATGAGGATGATGGGAGTACAGGGATGGGGATTATGGTAGTGCAGGGATGGGGGTGATTGGAGTACAGGGATGGGGATGATGGGAGTACAGGGATGGGGATGATGGGAGTACAGGGATGGGGATTATGGTAGTACAGGGATGGGGATGATGGGAGTACAGGGATGGGGAGGGTGGGAGTACAGGGATGAGGAAGATGGGAGTACAGGGATGGGGATGATGGGAGTACAGGGATGGGGATGATGAGAGTACAGGGATGGGGATGATGGAAGTACAGGGATGGGGATGATGGGAGTACAGGGATGGGGATGATGGGAGTACAGGGATGGGGATGATGGGAGTACAGGGATGGGGAGGATGGGAGTACAGGGATGAGGATGGGAGTACAGGGATGGGGATGATGAGAGTACAGGGATGGGGATGATGGGAGTACAGGGATGAGGATGATGAGAGTACAGGGATGGGGATGATGAGAGTACAGGGATGGGGATGATGGAAGTACAGGGATGGGGATGATGGGAGTACAGGGATGGGGATGATGGGAGTACAGGGATGGGGATGATGGGAGTACAGGGATGGGGATGATGGGAGTACAGGGATGGGGAGGATGGGAGTACAGGGATGAGGAGGATGGGAGTACAGGGATGAGGATGATGAGAGTACAGGGATGGGGATGATGAGAGTACAGGGATGGGGATGATTGGAGTACAGGGATGAGGATGATGGGAGTACAGGGATGGGGATTATGTTAGTACAGGAATGGGGATGATGGTAGTACAGGGATGGGGATGATGGGAGTACAGGGATGGGGATGATTGGAGTACAGGGATGGGGATGATGGGAGTACAGGGATGGGGATGATGGGAGTACAGGGATGGGGATGATGGGAGTACAGGGATGGGGATGATGGGAGTACAGGGATGGGGAGGATGGGAGTACAGGGATGAGGAGGATGGGAGTACAGGGATGAGGATGATGAGAGTACAGGGATGGGGATGATGAGAGTACAGGGATGGGGATGATTGGAGTACAGGGATGAGGATGATGGGAGTACAGGGATGGGGATTATGGTAGTACAGGAATGGGGATGATGGTAGTACAGGGATGGGGATGATTGGAGTACAGGGATGGGGATGATTGGAGTACAGGGATGGGGATGATGGGAGTACAGGAAAGGGGATGATGGGAGTACAGGGATGGGGATTATGGTAGTACAGGAATGGGGATGATGGTAGTACAGGGATGGGGATGATGGGAGTACAGGGATGGGGATGATGGGAGTACAGGGATGGGGAGGATGGGAGTACAGGGATGAGGAGGATGGGAGTAGAGGGATGGGGATGATGGGAGTACAGGGATGGGGATGATGGGAGTACAGGGATGGGGATGATGGGAGTACAGGGATGGGGATTATGGGAGTACAGGGATGGGGATGATGGGAGTACAGGGATGGGGATGATGGGAGTACAGGGATGGGGATGATGGGAGTAGAGGGATGGGGATGATGGGAGTACAGGGATGGGGATGATGGGAGGAGAGGGATGGGGATGATGGGAGTACAGGGATGGGGATGATGGGAGTACAGGGATGGGGATGATGGGAGTACAGGGATGAGCATGATGGGAGTACAGGGATGGAGATGATGGGAGTACAGGGATGGGGATGATGGGAGTACAGGGATGGGGATGATGGGAGTACAGGGATGGAGATGATGGGAGTACAGGGATGGGGATGATGGGAGTACAGGGATGGGGATGATGGAAGTACAGGGATGGGGATGATGGGAGTACAGGGATGGGGATGATGGGAGTACAGGGATGGGGAGGATGGGAGTACAGGGATGGGGAGGATAGGAGTACAGGGATGGGGATGATGAGAGTACAGGGATGGGGATGATGGAAGTACAGGGATGGGGAAGATGGGAGTACAGGGATGAGGATGATGGGAGTACAGGGATGGGGATGATGGGAGTACAGGGATGGGGAGGATGGGAGTGCAGGGATGGGGAGGGTGGGAGTACAGGGATGGGGATGATGGAAGTACAGGGATGAGGATGATGGGAGTACAGGGATGGGGATGATGGGAGTACAGGGATGAGGATGATGGGAGTACAGGGATGGGGATGATGGGAGTACAGGGATGGGGAGGATGGGAGTGCAGGGATGGGGAGGGTGGGAGTACAGGGATGGGGATGATGGAAGTACAGGGATGGGGAAGATGGGAGTACAGGGATGGGGAAGATGGGAGTACAGGGATGGGGATGATGGAAGTACAGGGATGAGGATGATTGGAGTACAGGGATGGGGATGATGGGAGTAGAGGGATGGGGATGATGGGAGTACAGGGATGGGGATGATGGGAGGAGAGGGATGGGGATGATGGGAGTACAGGGATGGGGATGATGGGAGTACAGGGATGGGGATGATGGGAGTACAGGGATGGGGATGATGGGAGTACAGGGATGGGGAGGATGGGAGTACAGGGATGGGGAGGATAGGAGTACAGGGATGGGGATGATGAGAGTACAGGGATGGGGAAGATGGGAGTACAGGGATGGGGATGATGGGAGTACAGGGATGGGGAGGATAGGAGTACAGGGATGGGGAAGATGGGAGTACAGGGATGGGGATGATGGAAGTACAGGGATGGGGATGATGGGAGTACAGGGATGGGGATGATGGGAGTACAGGGATGGGGATGATGGGAGTACAGGGATGGGGAGGATGGGAGTACAGGGATGGGGATGATGGGAGTACAGGGATGGGGAGGATGGGAGTACAGGGATGGGGAAGATGGGAGTACAGGGATGGGGATGATGGGAGTACAGGGATGGGGATGATGGGAGTACAGGGATGGGGATGATGGGAGTACAGGGATGGGGATGATGGGAGTACAGGGATGGGGAGGATGGGAGTTCCCGGCACGAGGCAGACAGCGGTGACGTCACAGAGTGTTGGCTCTGCGTGGTAGCGATGCGTTCCCATGGAGACGGAGAGCCGCCGGCCCCGCCCCCTCCTCCTACCGGACACCTGGAAGATCTCCGGAGAGCCGCGACACCCCGAGATCTCCGACCGACCGACCGACACACCGACCGGGGACTATCCGATCACCGGACCCCCCTTCTCACAGCCAGGACTGGGGTGTCCCCTGTGCCCCCCTCCCCCCCTCTCCTGTTAGGGACTCCTAATCTACACCCCAAAATCCCTCCATTGGCACCCCCTCAGTGCCACACCGGGACCCCCCAATACTTCTCTGTATCCCCCCCAATACTCTCCTATGTGCCCCCCCCCTCCTGTGCCAGTCATTAGTGCCCCCCCCCCCCCCCCACATCCTGGACTCTCTATAATAATTCGGTCCCTGTGGTTGGCACAGAAGGTCCTCAGAGCGCCAGTCCATCCGATGCCCCCCTCCCCTTTCCCCGGTGCCCTTCTCCTATCTGTCCCATTTCCCCATACCAGTCCCTGTGCCCATATCAAGACCACCTCCCTAAATATTAGTCCCTGACCATTCTCAAGTCCCTATTCCCAGTCATTGTGACCATAAGATTTCCTGTGCCCTTCTCTGTGCCAGTCCCTGGCCTTCTCTGTGCCAGTCCCTGGCCTTCTCTGTGCCAGTCCCTGCCCTTCTCTGTGCCAGTCCCTGCCCTTCTCTGTGCCAGTCCCTGCCCTTCTCTGTGCCAGTCCATGTACCTTCCTTTAAGCCAGTCCCTGTGCCCTCCTCTGTGCCAGTCCCTGTGCCCTCCTCTGTGCCAGTCCATGTACCTTCCTTTAAGCCAGTCCCTGTGCCCTCCTCTGTGCCAGCCCCTGCCCTTCTCTGAGCTAGTTCCTGTGCTAACACCCAAATCTTGTTCTGTAAACCTCTTCTTTTTAGTGGTCCTTATTCTCTGTCCCCTCTTATCTCCAGTCCCTGTGTCCTTCTTAGGTGTAGTTCCTATACCCCAGAACTAGCAGGCTTTGCCCCATAAATACCAGTCCCTGTGCTCCGAACCAGCCTTTGCACCCCATTTTAAATTATTTTTTGTGCCCTTAGTACCAGTCCCTGTGCCCTTTACCATTCATTGTACCAGTCCCTGTGCCTAGTAATCAGTCCCCACTCCCCAAACCAGTAATACCAGTTCCTGGGCCTAGTAACATTAGTCCTTGGCTCCAGTAGCACCAGTCCCCGTGTCCAGTATTCCCAGCCCCTGTCTCCAGTATTCCCAGTCCCTGTCTCCAGTATTCCCAGTCCCTGTCTCCAGTATTCCCAGTCCCTGTCTCCAGTATTCCCAGTCCCTGTGTCCAGTACCCCCAGTCCCTGTGTCCAGTATTCCCAGTCCCTGTCTCCAGTACCCCCAGTCCCTGTGTCCAGTATTCCCAGTTCCCAGTCCCTGTCTCCAGTACCCCCAGTCCCTGTGTCCAGTGTTCTCAGTCCCTGTGTCCAGAATCCCTAATTTTTGTGCTCAGTATCATCAGTCCCTTTGACCTTCAATACCAGTCCCTGTGCCCAGTATCACCAGTCCTTGGCACCAGTAATACCAGTCCCAGCCCCCCCCTATCCCCAGTCCCTGTTACCAGTTATCACCAATCCCAATGTCCAATCTCCCCAGTCCCTGACTCCAGTGCTCCCAGTCCCTCTGCCCAGTATTCCCAGTCCCCCCAGTCCCTGTGCTGAGTGTAGTCCTCCCCTCCCCCGGCTCCTCCCCCCTCCCCCGCTCCTCGGATCTCCTGCCATGTGAAGAGCCCGGATGATGCCCGCTGCGGCTCCCTGATCTCCTCTCCAGGATGGACTTCAGTCAGGCCGGTCTGTTCGGCTACATCGAGGACCTCCATGAACTGGCGATCATCGAGAGGCCGGTCCGCCGGAGCCTCAAGGTACTGCATGACGTCATGACACTGACAGCTCCCCCTGACGTCACACCCTGACCATGGGAGCCCCCAAATCACCGGCCCTGACGTCACACTCCCATCTATACCATTCCACCGGACCCCCCATCTTCATCCTTATGCTCCTCATCATTCTCCCCTGTACCCCACTACAGACATTAAACCACCACCTGACCCCCCATCTTCATCATCATCATCATCCTCCTTCTGTACCCCACTACTGACATCAAACCACCACCTGACCCCCCATCTTCATCATCATCATCATCCTCCTCATCCTCCTTCTGTACCCCACTACAGACATCAAACCACCACCTGACCCCCATCTTCATCCTCATCATCCTCCCCTGTACCCCACTACAGACATCAAACCACCACCTGACCCCCCCATCTTCATCATCATCATCATCATCCTCCTTCTGTACCCCACTACTGACATCAAACCACCACCTGACCCCCCATCTTCATCATCATCATCATCCTCCTTCTGTACCCCACTACTGACATCAAACCACCACCTGACCCCCCATCTTCATCATCATCATCATCTTCCTTCTGTACCCCACTACTGACATCAAACCACCACCTGACCCCCCCATCTTCATCATCATCATCATCCTCCTCATCCTCCTTCTGTACCCCACTACAGACATCAAACCACCACCTGACCCCCATCTTCATCATCCTCCTCCTCATCCTCCTTCTCTACCCCGCTACTGACATCAAACCACCACCTGACCCCCATCATCCTCATCCTCCTCATCTTCATACTCATCCTCCTCCTCATCATTCTCCTTCTGTACCCCGCTACTGACATCAAACCACCACCTGACCCCCATCTTCATCATCATCATCCTCCTTCTCATCATTCTCCTTCTGTACCCCGCTACTGACATCAAACCACCACCTGACCCCCATCTTCATCATCATCATCCTCCTTCTCATCATTCTCCTTCTGTACCCCGCTACTGACATCAAACCACCACCTGACCCCCATCTTCATCATCATCATCATCCTCCTCCTCATCCTCCTTCTCTACCCCGCTACTGACATCAAACCACCACCTGACCCCCATCATCATCATCCTCCTCATCATCCTCATCCTCCTCATCATCCTTCTGTACCCCACTACTGACATCATACCACCTGACCCCCCCCTCATCATCATCATCCTCATCATCATCCTCCTCCTGTACCCCACTACTGACATCATACCACCACCTGACCCCCCTGTCATCATCATCCTCCTCCTGTACCCCACTACTGACATCAAACCACCACCTGACCCCCCCATAATCATCATCCTCATCCTTATCATCCTCCCCTGTACCCCGCTACTGACATCATACCACCACCCGACCCCCCTGTCATCATCATCCTCCTCCTGTACCCCACTACTGATATCATACCACCCGACCCCTTTGTCATCATCATTCTCATCTTATTCATCCTCCCCTTGTACCTGGCATCCTATAAACCCTACCCTCTGTCATCAGCATCCTAATCCTCATCATCATCCTCCTGTACCTGCCATCCCACCACCTTACCCTCTGTCATCATCATCCCCCTGTGCTCCAATACTGGCATCCTACCAACCTACCCCCTGTCATCATCATCCCTATCCTCATCCCCCTGTACTCCACTGTCATCTTCGTAACACCATACCCCCATCATCATCATCCCCCTGTACTCCAATGCTGGCATTCAACCACTCTACCCCCTGTCATCATCATCCCTATCCTCATCCCCTTGTACTCCACTGTCATCTTCCTGCCACCATACCCCCATAATTATCATCATCCCCCTGTGCTCCAATACTGGCATCCTACCAACCTACCCCCTGTCATCATCATCCCTATCCTCATCCCCCTGTACTCCACTGTCATCTTCCTGCCACCATACCCCCATAATTATCATCATCCCCCTGTGCTCCAATACTGGCATCCTACCAACCTACCCCCATCATCATCATCCCCCTGTACTCCATTGCTGGCATTCAACCACTCTACCCCCTGTCAGCATCCCTCCTGGTTCCCCACTGCCAGCTTCCTACCCCCACCCCCCCACCACTTGTCATCATTCCTATTCTCATCATCTCATCTTACCCCCTGTACTTGGCAGCCCATCACCTTATCCTCTGTCATCATCATCCACCTGTACTCCAATGCTGGCATCCTACCACCTTACCCTCTATTATCATCATCCTAATCCCCCTATACCCCTTTTACTGGCATCCTACCACCCTACCCCCTGTCATCATCCCTCCTTGTACCCTACTGCCAGCTTCCTACCGCTCCACCACATGTTATCATCATCCCCGATCTCATCATCACCCCCCTGTACTTGGCAGCCCACCACCCTACCCCCCCCCCCCCCTGTCATCACCACCCCCTGTACCCCAGTTCTGACATCCTATCACTATACCCTCTGTCACCATCATCCCTATCCTTATCACCCCCCTGTACCCCACTGCTGATATCCCACCACCCTACACTCTATTATCACCATCCTTATTATTATGCCTCTGTACCCCATACCAGCTTCCTACCACCCTACCCCCTGTCATCATCACCCCCCCCTGTACCCCACGTCTGACATCCTACGACCCTATCCCATCATCATCATTTACCCCACTTCTGACATCCTACGACCCTATTCTATCATCATCATCCCCCTGTACCCCACCTCTGACATCCTTCGACCCTACCCCGTGATCATCATCCCCCTGTACCCCACCTCTGACATCCTTCGACCCTACCCCGTGATCATCATCCCCCTGTACCCCACCTCTGACATCCTTCGACCCTACCCCGTGATCATCATCCCCCTGTACCCCACCTCTGACATCCTACGACCCTACCCCATCATCCCTCTGTACCCCACCTCTGACATTCTATGACCCTACCCCGTCATCATTATTCCCCGGTACCCCACTTCTGACATCCTACGCCCCTACCTCATCACCATAATCCCGCTGTACCCCACTCCTGGCATCCTACGACCCTACTCGGTCATCATCATCCCCCTGTACCACACTTCTGACATCCTATGACCCTACCCCGTCATCATCCCCCTGTACCCCACTTCTGAAATCCTATGACCCTACCCCATCATCATCACCCCCCTGTACCCCACTTCTGACATCCAATGACCCTACCCTATCATCATCATCATCCCCCTGTACCCCACTTCTGACATCCTACGACTCTACCCGGTCATCATAATCCCCTGTACCCCACTTCTGGCATCCTACCACCGTACCCTTTGTCATCATCATCCTCATCATTATCCTCCTGTACCCCCCACAGCTGCCATCCCACCACCCTACCCCCTGTCATTATGGGGGAGATATAATCTCAGCCTCTCATCCCAACACCTCCACCATCACCCCCAACTGCACTCTGCCATCCAACCAACTGTACCCCAACAGTAGCATTAAACACCCCAATACTGCCCTGCCCACCAACTATCACTGACAGTGACATTAACTGCCATCTAACTGCCATCTGGGTATTCCAATGGTGGTCGGCGTGGGGGCTGGTTATGCATTGGGGGGCTCCCATTAGAGTGGGGTATATATATAGAAGTAAAATTGTGGTTCCCAAAAGTTTACAGTGGCCCCCCCCCTCCATTATGGATCTCGGATTTGATCATATTCCAATACAGTATAAGGATCCTCTGCATGACGGTTCTGCTGTGTGTGACCCAATGATGACATCACTACGTCATTCTATTATACAATGTAACAATATCACTATGTTGCTGTATCAGCAGGCAATATACTCTGCAATTAGGTAACCATGTGATGATGATATTACCCTGTGAAGGTGATAATTACCCCGCCCCACCCCCAGGGTTATTACCTGTCAATAAAAGGAGCGAGAAACCTCCCCCAGTCGGCCCCTCCTCCTCATTGCTTGTTGGCAGTGGAGTGGAGGTGTCCTTTGGAACCCCAACTAACCGGCTCTTTAGGTGACCAGCCCTCCGCAGGGCCATGTGGGGCTCTCCAGGTATCACAGCCCCCTTCATCAAGGCTTTGGTTCCCAGGAGGGGAAGTGTCCTCTTCCTTGGTTTGTTGGGGTCCTACTTTTCCGGTTCGTGATTCCAGATGAGCCGAGTGATTTTTGTCGAAATAGATTTTGCTGTGAAATGACCAATCCTGTAGCTGGTGACACTTTGCCGCAGTGGAAACTCTCAGTTTTTATTGAGTTGCTTGGATGAAAATTCCTTGGAAAAAAATAACAACTGACTTTATTTAATTTTATGTTTTTTATTTTGTGTGTTTTGCCCCTTTTTTTGTGCATATTTGGGATTATTTGTGTAATGTTGCTTTAAGTTTTTTATCTTTATTTTTTTCCTGATATTGTTTTTGTTTTGTTTCTGTAAAAAATATTTACAATAATAAGGTTAATAAAGGAAACGTTATGGCCTGCCCATATGACTCTCAGGGGCAAACTAAATACCACCAAAATAAACGCAATTTCAGCTTTTATCGACTTCAAGGCATTTTGCCAAAATGGTAAAATTTTGCTGAAATGTCAGAATTTTTTGCTGCAATTTTAGTGAAATTACAGTGTCTTTAAAAAGTATTCATACCCCTTGAAATGTTCCACATTTTGTCATGTTACAACCAAAAACGTAAATGTATTTTTTTGGGATTTTATGTGATAGACCAACACAAAGTGACACATAATTGTGAAGTGGAAGGAAAATGATAAATGATACAAATAAATATATGAAAAGTGTGTGTGGGGGGGGGGAAGGGCATTAGTATGGCGCCCCCCGGAGTCAATACTTTGTTGAACCCCCTTTCTCTACAAGTCTTTTTGGGGGTGTCTCTACCAGCTTTGCACATCTAGAGAGGGACATTTCTGCCCATTCTTCTTTGTAAAATATCTCAAGCTCTGTCAGATTGGATGGAGAGCGTCTGTGAACAGCAATTTTCAAGTCTTGCCACAGATTCTCAATGTGATTTAGGTCTGGACTGTGACTGGGCCATTCTAACACATGAATATGCTTTGATCTAAACCATTCCATTGTAGCTCTGGCTGGATGTTTCGGGTCGTTGTCCTGCTGGAAGGTGAACCTCCGCCCCGGTCTCAAGTCTTTTGTAGACTCTAATGCCTCGTACACACGTTCGGATTTTCCGATGGAAAATGTGTGATAGGACCTTGTTGTCGGAAATTCCGATCGTGTGTGGGCTCCATCACACATTTTCCATCGGATTTTCCCGAAGTTGGAGAGCAGGATATAAAATTTTCCGACAACAAAATCCGTTGTCGGAAATTCCGATCGTGTGTACACAAATCCGATGCACAATGTGCCACGCATGCTCAGAATAAATAAAGAGATGAAAGCTATTGGCCACTGCCCTGTTTATAGTCCCGATGTACGTGTTTTACGTCACCGCGTTCAGAACGATCGGATTTTCCGACAACTTTGTGTGACCGTGTGTAGACAAAACAAGTTTGAGCCAACATCCGTCGGAAAAAATCCTAGGATTTTGTTGTCGGAATGTCCGAACAAAGTCCGACCGTGTGTACGGGGCATAACAGGTTTTCTTCTAAGATTGTCCTGAGTTTGTCTCCATCCATCTTCCCATCAACTCTGACCAGCTTCCCTGTCCCTGCTAAAGAAAAGCATCCCCACCACATGATGCTGCCACCACCATGTTTCACGGTGGGGATGGTGTGTTCAGGGTGATGTGCAGTGTTAGTTTTCCCCACACATAGCGTTTTGCTTTTAGTTGAAAAAGTTTTGTTTTGTTCTCATCTGACCAGATCGCCTTCTTCCACATGTTTGCTGTGTCCTCCACATGGCTTCTCACAAACTACAAACAGGACTTCTTATGACTTTCTTTCTCCAATGTCTTTCTTCTTGTCACTCTTCCATAAAGGGCAGATTTGTGGAGAACACGACTGATAGTTGTCCTGTGGACAGATTCTCCCACCTGAGCTGTGGATCTCTGCAGCTCCTCCAGAGTTACCATGGACCTCTTGGCTCTTCTCTGATTAATGCTCTCCTTGCCCGGCCGGTCAGTTTAGGTGGACGGCCATGTCTTGGTAGGTTTGCAGTTGTGCCATACTCTTTCCATTTTCCGATGATGGATTGAACAGAGCTCCGTGAGATGTTCAAAGCTTGGGAGATTTTTTTATAACCTAACCCTGCTTTATACTTCTCCACAACTTTATCCCTGACCTGTCTGCTGTGTTCCTTGGCCTTCATGATGCTGTTTGTTCACTAAGGTTCTCTAGCAAACCTCTGAGGGCTTCACAGAACAGCTGTATTTATACTGAGATTAAATGACACACAGGTGGACTCTATTTACTAATTAGGTGACTTCTGAAGGCAATTGGTTCCCCTAGATTTTAGTTAGGGGTATCCGAGTAATACAAATGCCCCCCCCCCCCCACACTTTTCTTATATTTATTTGTATCATTTATCTTTTCTCTTCCACTTCACAATTATGAGCCACTTTGTGTTGGTCTATCACATAAAATCCCAATAAAATACATTTACGTTTTTGGTTGTAATATGACAAAATGTGGAAAATTTCAAGGGGTATGAATACTTTTTCAAGGCACTGTAAAACTTTTCATCGCTATTAGCGATGTGTTAAATAGTGGGCACTGCAGCACAAATTGCCAAATTCAAATAGCCCCCCCCCCCCCCCCGCTCGGTTGTGGTCCCCAAAATTCAGCCCATGGGCCAGATGTGGCCCTCAGCTGGCACCTAACTGATCCTTGGGGCACAGTTCACCTCAATGTCACCAATGATGGGGCACAGTTCACCTCAATGTCACCAATGATGGGGCACAGTTCACCTCAATGTCACCAATGATGGGGCACTATTCCTCTAACTGACAAACTGACAACAACAATGGGATTCTATGTCATGGAAGAAACAGGCAAATCCATAGAGTTTGTTTGCCTAATATACAGCCAGGCAGAGCTCTACTTCAATGGTCCCCAAAAAACAGCCCATGGCTCAGATTCAGTCCTATGCTGGCATTTAATTCACCCTTGGGGCACAGTTCCCCTCAAAGACACCAAGGATGGGGCACTATTCCTACAACTGATGCCAACAGTGGGACACTATTGCTCCTTCTGACACCATTGATGGGGCACTATTCCTCTTACTGATACCAATGATGGGGCACTAGTCTTCTTCCGACACCAACAAGGTGGCACTATTACTCCTTCTGAGACCATCAATGGGTTACTATTCCTCCCACTGACACCCATAATGGGGCACTATTACTTCCACTGATACTAATAATGGGGCACTATTCCTGTCACTGACACCAAAGATGGGGCACTATTCCTCCCACTGACACCAATGGTGGGACACTAATACTCTCACTGACACCAGAAATCGGAAACTCCCCCCCCCCCATACTTATCTGAGTCCCATCTCGATCCAGCGATGTGCACGAGAGCCTCAGCTGTCTGGTGACTCTCCCTCCTCATTGGCTGAGATAGCAGAGGGAGCCATTGGCTCCCACTGCTGTCAATCACAGAAAGTGAGCCAATGAGAAGAGAGAGGGGGCAGGGCTGAGCTGCAACTCTGTGTCTGAATGGGCATGCAGGGCAGCGGCTCGGGAGCGAGCCTGCTTGGGTGCCCCCAAGCCAAGCGGTTGGCTTTGGGGGCACTCGGCAGGAGGGAGGGGCCATGAGTGTCGGAAGGGGACACGAGAAGAGGAGGATCAAAACTGCCCTGTGCAAAATCACACAGAGCAGGTAAGTAGAACATGTTTGTTATTAAAAAAAAAAGACTTAGAGCGGAGGTCCAGCTGGAAATTTTTTTTTTAAAATTCAGCAGCTACAAACACTGTAGCTGCTGACTTTTAATAAGCACACTCAGCTGTCTAGGGTGGCCACGATGGCGGCCGCCTGAGGCCGATTAGGAGTAATAATGCCACCTTGTTGGTGTCCGAAGAAGAAGACTAGTGCCCCATCAATGTTGTTACTAACAGGAATAGTGACCCATCAATGGTGTCAGAAGGAGCAATAGTGTCCCACTGTTGGCATCAGTTGCAGGAATAGTGCCCCATCCTTGGTGTCTTTAAAGGAAACTGTGCCCCAAGGGTGAGTTAATAGCCAGCATAGGACCGAATCTGAGCCATGGGCTGTTGTTTGGGGACCACTGAAGTAGAGCTCTGCCTGGCTGTATATTAGGCAAACAAACTCCATGGATTTGCCTGTTTCTTCCATGACATACCGGAGACCAGGATGGTGACATTTCTTGATACGGTGCAATTGGACCATTTGAGGATTCCAGCAATCCAATCTTTATCACCAGTATTTATAGATAACACAAGTAACTAAACAACAGACAGGTTGTATGCTGTGATATCCAGCCAGGCTGAACACTAATTGGACCCATCATTGGTGTCAGTGGAGGAATAGAGCCCCATTGTTGCTGTCAGTCAGAGGAATAGTGCCCCATCATTGGTGTCAGTGGGAGGAATAGAGTCCCATTGTTGGTGTCTGTCAGAGGAATAGTGCCCCATCATTGGTGTCAGTGGGAGGAATAGTGCCCCATCATTGGTGTCATTGAGGGGAACTGTGCCCCAGTTAGGTGCCAGTTTGGGTGGGGTCAGGGGGGGGTGCTGCACACAGAAGGTTTTTTACCTTCATGCATGAAGATAAAAAACCTTTGGCTTTGCCCTTTGTTTAGAAGTTTGGAGACCCCTGCCCTAACCCTAGGTTCACACCTATGCGGCTCTGTTCATTTGCTCGTTTGAATGGGCTGCGGTGCCTCCAGAAACACAGGGAACGGTCCCTGCACCATCTCTGGAATTGCAGTCCGCACGGGAACTTCAAGTGCAGTGCGGTTCCCAGTGCGGGTGCAATTTCCAGCCCGTGTAGCATGCCATTAGGATTAATGGCACCCACATGCATACAGAGCATTTTTCTGTGCGGGCGGTTGCGGCTGCAGGTACAGGTGCGGATCCGCAGCAGGAACCCCTCCCCTGCACAGATATATGAACCCCCTGCACAGATGTGAACCCCCCTGCCCAGATGTGAATCCCCTGCACAAATGGGAACCCCCTGCACAGATGTGAACCCCCCTGCCCAGATGTAAACCCCCCTGCCCAGATGTGAACCCCCCACACAGAAGTGAACCCCCCTGCACAGATGTGAATCCCCTGCACAAATGGGAACCCCCTGCACAGATGTGAACCCCCCTGCCCAGATGTGAACCCCCCGCACAGATGTGAACCCCCCACACAGAAGTGAACCCCCCTGCACAGATGTGAACACCCCGCACAGATGTGAACCCCCTGCACAGATGTGAACCCCCCTGCCCAGATGTAAACCCCCCTGCCCAGATGTGAACCCCCCGTACAGATGTGAACCCCCCACACAGAAGTGAACCCCCCCGCACAGAAGTGAACCCCTCGCACAGATGTGAGCCCCCCTGCACAGATGTGAACCCCCTGCAGATGTGAAGCCCCCCCGCACAGATGTTTGAACCCCCCTGCACAGATGTGAGCCCCCCGCACAGATGTGAACCCCCCCTGCACAGATGTTTGAACCTCCCTGCACAGATGTGAACCCCCCCGCACAGATGTGAGCCCCCCTGCACAGATGTTTGAACCCCCCACACAGATGTGAACCCCCCGCACAGATGTGAGCCCCCCTGCACAGATGTTTGAACCCCCCCACACAGATGTTTGAACCCCCTGCACAGATGTGAGCCCCCCCGCACAGATGTGAGCCCCCTGCACAGATGTGAGCCCCCCCGCACAGATGTGAGCCCCCTGCACAGATGTGAGCCCCCCCGCACAGATGTGAGCTCCCCACACAGATGTGAACCCCCCCGCACAGATGTGAAGCCCCCCTGCACAGATGTGAGCCCCCCTGCATAGATGTGAACCCCCCTGCACAGATGTGAACCCCCCTGCACAGATGTGAACCCCCCCTGCACAGATGTGAACCCCCTCGCACAGATGTGATCCCCCCCTGCACAGATGTGAACCCCCCTGCACAGATGTGAACCCCCCTGCACAGATGTGAACCCCCCTGCACAGATGTGAGTCGAGCCTAATTGCACTAAACAGTACACTCCGGATGAGTCACACAAATGTAACCAACAAAGACTGTAATGCAGAAGATGTAATATGTAACAAATAATTTAGAAATGTAACAAACAATCTTCACAAAGTGGATGAGTCATAAGAGACAATATAAATGTATCGGTGAAGGTTTTCATTAATCAGGTCATGGAGTATCTGGTGGAAGTCGGTCTCATTGTACTGGATCTGTCCCCCGCCTCATTCACACTGGACATTTCCTCTGCTGCTTTTAGGGGTCATTTGGCGTTTTCTTCCCCTGCCTCTAAACGCCCCAGCATTGTTATCCATGCGCACAGAGGCGCTAAGCCCTGGTTCACACCGGTGTGATTTGTCACACCCTATTGCCGGCAATAGAACCGTTCAAATCCTTGTGACTCAACTCGCAGGAACTTTGAAAAAGGTTCCTGTACTACTTTTTCTTCTGAACTTTTTTTTGGGAGCTTAAAACCGGCGATTAAAAACGCCCATTTAGCCGCGTTTGCATGCCGCGTTTAGTCGCGTTTAGTCGCGTTTAGCTGCGTTCGTGTCTAGTAGCGTTTAAGATAACATCATAAGACCCTCCCAAAACACAAAAAAACAGTATTATTTAACTATTTCAGCCATTCTGTGTGACCAGAGGGAGTAGCAGCAGCTGAGAGAGCCGCAGTGTACTTGTATCTACCTCAATTTTGGTGCTTTTACTATGGATCCCATAATGAGCATATGTGAGGAAATGCCAGGGGGGGTCTGCACTAATTATCAGCGCAGCCCCTCCCCCCCCAAGATACCCACCCAGGACCATCAGGGATGCCCACCATGGATGACTACCAGGTATGCCACCCTTGACCACCAGGGATGCCAATCAGTGCCCATAAATGATGCCAATCAGTGCCCATCAGTAATGCCTGACAGTGCCTCCTTATCAATGATGCCCATCAGTGCCATCTATCAGTGTCCATTAGTGTCACCCATCAGGGCCACCTATCAGTGCCCATCAGTGCCACCTATCAGTGCCCATCAGTGCCACCTATTAGTGCCCATCAGTGACAACCAAAAGTACCCATCATTGCAGCCTCTCAGTGCCCATCAGTGTCGCATATCAGTGCCCATCAGTGCCACCTATGAGTGCCCATCAGTGCCACCTATCAATGCCCATCAGCGCTGCATATTAGTGCCCATCATCGGTGCCCATCAGTGCCACCTCATCAGTGCCGCCTTGTCAGTGCCTGTCAGTGCAGCCTCATTAGTGCTCATCAGTGAAGGAGAGAACTTACTTATTTACAAATTTGTTTAACGGAAATCAAGAAAAACTTTTTTTTTCAAAATTTTCTGTCTTTTTTTGTTTGTTTAGCAACAAATAAAAACCATAGAGGTGATCAAATACCACCAAAAGAAAGCTCTATTAGTGGGAACAAAATGATAAAAATGTTTTTTGGGTACAGTGTAGCACGACCGCGCAATTGTCATTCAAAGTGTGAGAGCGCTGAAAGCTGAAAACTGGCCTGGGCAGGAAGGGGGTGTAGGTGCCCAGTATTGAAGGTTGTCTACCCCCTGCTCTAAGGTATAGTGGTGAAAATAGGCATATAAACAAATAAATGTCTATAAAGGAAATATTCCAAAGAAAAATTTGACCGACAAACGCCAGTGAAGAAGATCACGTGATCTTTCAAATCGAGAATTCAAATCTGTTCACCTCCATATTTGATCCCAAATGGTTAAAAGAGGTCAGACGGCGCTTATTACCCCAAAGCAGGCTGGTAATAATGGTAGAAGCCGGTCTCGCTCCTCCTCCAACACTCATTCCATGTAAATCTCATATAAAAAAGAGCGGCACTCATAGTGCTCACTGCTATTTTATTAAACAAAAATTGAAGGAATAAAACACTCACAAGAGAAATAAAAGAGATCACCAATCACAAGATGCACTCCAGTATGTGCAATCAGCTCTCATATACAGATCTCTCATGGCTCTGCAACAACACTCCGGAACTAAAGCGTGATGACGTCATTGGCACATGACTCTGCCCCCCCCATACGCGTTACGTCCAATCAGCAGGACTTCCCCAGTAGGGACTGAGGTTTAGATACATTTTATTTATCCATTAATAAGTATCTATTTATTCTGTCATTTTTATTTGTGTTTGGTTGTCTCTGACCTCGTTGGGGAGATTTTCCCTCACTTCCTATTCCCTGTGATACTCACACAAGAGGTAAGATTTGTCACCGGGACTGGAAAGTACGGACAGCCATTCAAACGCTGTCAGAGGTTCTTACACTTTGTATGTGTGCTAAAAAGAATTTTTTTTTGTCACTACAACCGCCAAATAAATTTTCCATCACTAGGACAGGAAACGAGGGGAAATATTCTCAGTTTGGAATTTACGGACTTTAGATACACCCTAAAAACAGCCCTCGATGGTGAGATTTTCTTTCCTGCAACCACGAACTGTGCTGATGGGGGAATCCCTCCTATGGAGCTATTGTCTTCTCCCAGTGGGGGGGGGGGGGGGGGGGGCGGGGGTTGGGCGCGGGGAGCTGCCATGGCTGGGAGAACACAGAGGCGGTGGGTGGGGTGGGTGGGGGAGGGGGGGTCTGGTGGTGTAATTGTTGCCTCTGCCAGGGGGGTAGTTTGTTTGCCGCCTCCCCCCTGGCTGGAGCACCAGCCGCCACTGGCACTGCATCTAAAACGCACAGGTGTACAGGGGGTCCAAACCAAAAACTGGCTGGAGTTGGACCCCATTCACACCTGTGCATTTTAGGTGTGTGTTTGGTGCGGTGCATTAAAAGAAATCCCACTTGCTGCATCTTTGATGTACTTTCAGCGCAGTGCACATTATAGAGAGTTCTAAGGTAACACATGTAATATGACTAATGAATAGATTCATGCATTGCATGAATCCATGGCCACTGCCACCACCCCCTTTTCATGCGTCCGGCCCCTTTTTGGACGCTGGGCACCTGAATTACAGCAGTGGAGGTGTTTTTTTGAAGCACCTGATTAGAGCCAGAGGCTCTGATAGGCTTCAAAAAAGATGGACTCGGAGCGCAGAGCATTGCACTACGATCCCACCCAGGTGTGTTAGAAAAGCAAATGAATATTCGCTTTTCTAACACTGAACCGCCTCTCTGCCAATCAGGAAGCACGGGTCTGTTACCCTTCACCTGATTGGCTGAAAGGACAGGTGCTGCGGTTGGACGCCTATCAGGAAGTGGGGAGGAGACGCATGGAGGACACAGGAGCTGCTGTCTGACCCGCTGCAAAGGTCCCACAGCTCGCCGCCGTCACCCGCTGCCTGACCCGCCACCGAGACAGGGTAAGTGCCGTCAGACAGCTAGCGGGTGCGGGGGTGGGGTCACAGTGGCACTATTTGATGGGCACAGTGGCAGCATTTGATGGGCACAGTGGCAGCATTTGATGGCATAGTGGCTGCAATTGATGGCACAGTGGCTGCAATTGATATGCACAGTAGCTGCGTTTGATGGGCACAGTGGCTACATTTGATGGGCACAGTGGCTGCATTCGATGGGCACAGTGGCTGCATTTGATGGGCACAGTAGCTGCGTTTGATGGGCACAGTGGCTGCATTTGATGGGCACACTGGCTGCATTTGATGGGCACAGTAGCTGCGTTTGATGGGCACAGTGGCTGCATTTGGTGGGCACAGTGGCTGCGTTTGATGGGCACAGTGGCTGCGTTTGATGGGCACAGTGGCTGCGTTTGGCACAGTGGCTGCAATTGATGGGCACAGTGGCTGCGTTTGGCACAGTGGCTGCATTTGATGGGCACAGTGGCTGCGTTTGTCACAGTGGCTGTGTTTTATGGCACAGTGGCTGCAATTGATGGGCACAGTGGCTGCATTTGATGGGCACAGTGGCTGCAATTGATGTTTTTTTTCAGTTTGTTTGCGCCCCCCAAAAATTTTGAGCACCAGCTGCCACTGATCACAAATGCATGCAAATGCGCATAAAAAGGCGTGTCAAATGCATTTCACTGCACATACAAAAACATAGGAGCCAGTTCACACCACAAAAATGCACTCCAGATCTGTTCCGGATGCGTTTCTGCATGCCTGTTTTTCATGTGTTTTTGATGCATTCTCGTGGGTTTTTGTTGCGTTTTTGATGCATTTTCGGATGCATTCCAGATGCTTTTTTCTTGTTTTTTTTTAATCTCACTGACTGGGGTCCAGTGCATTTTTGATGTGTTTTACCGCGTTCCAGTCCAGTCCAGTTCAGGAAAAATGAAGCATGTTCTACTTTTTTTTTCTGGAACTGACCGCACTGGTGTGAACTATGCCATTGGAAACCATATAACCTACTTTCCATGCGTTTTTAATGCAGAAAAAAAGCTGTACTAGACTGCATGTGATGTGAAGGGGCCCTAAACGCACAGTTTCTGATGTGAATGGGCCGTTTTGAAAGACAGAAGTGACCTCAAAGGTAATGCAAGCTTAGGAAAAAAGCACTGCAAATGCGCATAAAAATGCGGGTCAAATTCACATCACTGCACTTGAAAAAAATGCGCAGTAAAACGGGTAGTTTCTGCTGTGAATTTGCCATATGCAATTACATTTGTTGAAAAATGCATTCCAAATGCAATGACCATAAAAATGAATGTTTACAGTTACGTGCGTTTAAAAAAAAAAAGTAGAGCAGGCTGCATTTTTTTTTTTGCAGTTTTGCAGCACAATGTGCACAAATGTGTGTAAACAAACAGCATGTGAATGAAGCTCATTAACCACTTGCCGACCAGCCGCCGTCATTATACCGCAGCAGGTCGGCACGTTCCCGCGAATCGCCGTAGCTGTACGTCGGCCCTTAAAACAGCTCTAGCAGGCGCGCACGCCCAGGGGACACGATGCGCATGGCCAGCGGCCGCGATGTTTGCCGGCCACGCGTGATCACGGCCACGAGAGCCAGAGCGGGGATCTGTGTATGTAAACACACAAATTCTGACAGGAGAGGAGAGACAGATCGTCTGTTCCTACTTAGTAGGAACAGTGACCTGGCTCCTCCTCTAGTAAGTCACATCCCCCCACAGTT
The DNA here is from genome assembly GCA_037952835.1 of Lithobates septentrionalis. Lineage (NCBI taxonomy): Eukaryota > Metazoa > Chordata > Amphibia > Anura > Ranidae > Lithobates > Lithobates septentrionalis. The sequence goes on along the minus strand of JBBDGP010003310.1, from coordinate 110,957 downwards.
AGAAACACCTAACAGGGAACACACTTAACCCCTTGATCGCCCCGCTAGTGTTAACCCCTTCCCTACCAGTGACAATGACACAGTAATCAGTGCATTTTTATAGCTCTGATTGCTGTATAAATGTCAATGGTCCTAAAAATGTGTCAAAAGTGTCCGATGTGTCCGCCGCAATGTCGCAGTCCCGCTAAAAATCGCAGATCACCTCCATAATTAATAAAAAAAAAATAATAATAAAAATGCCATAAATCTATCCCCTATTTTGTAGACGCTATAACTTTTGCGCAAACCAATCAATATACGCCTATTGCAATTTTGTTTTTTTACCAAAAATATGTAGAAGAATACGTATCGGCCTAAACTGAGGAAGACATTTCTTTTTTTATTTTTTATTTTTTATACTTATTATAGCAAATTGTATAAAATATTGTTGTGTTTTTTTTCAAAATTGTCGCTCTATTTTTGTTTATAGCGCAAAAAATAAAAACCGCAGAGGGGATCAAATACCACCAAAAGAAAGCTCTATTTGTGGGGAAAAAAGGACATCAATTTTGTTTGGCTACAACGTCGCAATTGTCACTTAAAGTGACGCCGTGCCGTATCACAAAAAATGAGCTGGTCAGGAAGGGGGGAATTCTTCTGGTCCCTAAGTGGTTAAAAAATAAATAAATTAATAACCCTGCAGGTTCATTATTAACAAAGAGTAAAAAAAAAAAAAATAAATGCATAGGATAAAAAATGTCTCAACATGTGAATGTGATGGCTTTATCTCTGTTGCATTCCGGTGTGAACAGACCCTTACGGGCTCATTCATACTATGTGCGGCGACAGGCGTTTTCACGCCGGTGTGAATATCGCATGGCGTCGCAGGTCATTGCGCTGCAGCAGAGAGACGTAAATAAAGTGTCATCATCGGACACTTCACATTAAACTGAACAAAAAGAAATGCGATGTCGGACGTCACACACTGACAGCTGCCCGCAATACTCTGCGTTGTACCGTATGGGCGATTGTGAAGCGTCCCTGAACTGTGAGCCGCACACATTGTTACATTGTATGACTCATCCCCGTCTGTGAAAAGTTTGTTTGTTACATTTGAACAAAATCTGTTACATTGTACACAGAATATTATCTGTTATGACTCATCTGGATTCTGAAGATTGATCGTTACAATTTGACATTTTATTTATTTATTTATTTTTTACATTGATACATTTTAACATTATTTGTACATTGTACACAGTATAGTATGTTTACACTCAACTGCCACATTATTAGGTCCACCTTGCTAGTAAGAGGGTTGGACCCCCTTTATTAGGTTGCTAGTAGAGGGTTGGACCCCCTTTATTAGGTTGCTAGTAGAGGGTTGGACCCCCTTTATTAGGTTCCCTCCTTGCTAGTAGCGGTTTAGACCCCCTTTATTAGGTCCACCTTGCTAGTAGCAGTTTGGACCCCCTTTATTAGGTTCCCCTTGCTAGTAGCAGTTTGGACCCCCTTTATTAGGTCCACCTTGCTAGTAGCGGGTTGGACCCCCTTTATTAGCTTCCCCCTTGCTAGTAGCGGGTTAGACCCTCTTTATTAGGTTCCCCTTGCTAGTAGCGGGTTGGACCCCCTTTATTAGGTCCCCCTTGTTTGTAGCAAGTTGGACTCCCTTTATTAGGTCCCCCTTGTTTGTAGCAATTTGGACCCCCTTTATTAGGTCCCCCTTGTTTGTAGCAATTTGGACCCCCTTTATTAGGTCCCCCTTGTTTGTAGCAATTTGGACCCCCTTTATTAGGTCCCCCTTGTTTGTAGCAAGTTGGACTCCGTTTACTAGGTCCCCCTTGCTAGTAGCGGGTTGGACCCCCTTTATTAGGTTCCCCTTGCTAGCAGCGGGTTGGAGCCCCTTTATTGGGTTCCCCTTGTTAGTAGCGGGTTGGACCCCCTTTATTAGGTCCCCCTTGCTAGTAGCAAGTTGGACCCCCTTCATTAGGTTCACCTTGGTAGTAGCGGGTTGGACCCCCTTTATTAGGTCCACCTTGCTAGTGTGAGTGTGGAGGCCATTGGAGTACAGGGACCTCATTGTCCAGTGGTGAGATGATTGGAGCTTTGTGACATGGAGCATTATCCTGCTGGAAGGAGCCATCAGAAGATGGGGGCACTGTAGTCATAAAGGGATGGACATGGTCAGCAACAATACTCAGGTAGGCCGTGGTGTATAAACCATGCTCAATTGGTACTAAGGGGCCCAAAGTGTGCCAAGAAAATATCCCCCCACACCATTACACCCCCACCACCAGCCTGAACCGGTGATATCCCATCCCCCACACCAATACACCTCCACCACCAGCCTGAACCGGCGATATCCCACCCCCCACACCATTACACCCCCACCACCAGCCTGAACCGGTGATATCCCACCCCCCACACCAATACACCCTCACCACCAGCCTGAACCGGTGATATCCCACCCCCCACACCATTACACCCCCACCACCAGCCTGAACCGGTGATATCCCACCCCCCACACCATTACACCCCCACCACCAGCCTGAACCAGTGATATCCCATCCCCCACACCAATACACCTCCACCACCAGCCTGAACCTGTGATATCTGAATGTCGCAGCTGAAATCCAGACTCTTCAGACCAGGCAACATTTTTCCAATCTTCTAAAAAAAAAAAAGTTTTCTCATGCAGCGGGGCTGTGCCCGCATTTTGAGGGTCAACTGCTTGCTTTGTCCAGGGTAGGGGAGAAAGCTTATACTCACCCCATCCTTCACTGCAAAACAACGCTCCCCTCTCCATCCATCAGTGGACTGTTCCATACATCCTCGCATCCAGAGCGGCTCTATGGGCATGATGATTTCAGTAACAGTCCATTGTACAAGACCGCGGTGGGGGGGGGGGGGCAGGAGTCACAGGGACTGGTCTTGTGTGGGGAGGATTGGAGGATTAGGTAAGTGGTAAGTAAATCTCTTTTCTCCAATCCCCTAGACCAGTGGTCTTCAAACTGAAGCCCTTTGCTTGCCCTTATCTGGCCCTAAGGGCACCATTCCACCAACTGACAGCAATGATGGGGCACCATTCCCCCTACTGACACCATCAATGGGGCACCATTCCCCCTACTGACACCATCAATGGGGCACCATTCCCCCTACTGACACCATCAATGGGGCACCATTCCTCTTACTGACACCATCAATGGGGCACCATTCCCCCTACTGACACCATCAATGAGGGCACCGTTCCCCCTACTGACACCATCAATGGGGCACCATTCCTCTTACTGACACCATCAATGGGGCACCATTCCCCCTACTGACACCATCAATGAGGGCACCGTTCCCCCTACTGACACCATCAATGGGGCACCATTCCCCTTACTGACACCATCAATGGGGCACCATTCCCCTTACTGACACCATCAATGGGGCACCATTCCCCTTACTGACACCATCAATGGGGCACCATTCCTCTTACTGACAATCAATGGGGCACCATTCCCCTTACTAACACCATCAATGGGACACCATTCCCCTTACTGACACCATCAATGGGGCACCATTCCCCTTACTGACACCATCAATGGGGCACCATTCCCCCTACTGACACCATCAATGGGGCACCATTCCCCTTACTGACACCATCAATGGGGCACCATTCCCCTTACTGACACCATCAATGGGGCACCATTCCCCTTACTGACACCATCAATGGGGCACCATTCCCCTTACTGACACCATCAATGGGGCACCATTCCCCTTACTGACACCATCAATGGGGCACCATTCCCCCTACTGACACCATCAATGGGGCACTATTCCTCCCCCCAAAAAAACATCAGGGCACTGATGCCGGGCATTTACTACTCCCACTGGCCACAGTCCGGCCCCCCTAAATCCTAAAGGACAGTAAACTGGCCCTTTGCTTGGAAAGTTTGGAGACCCCTGCCCTAGACTAAAATGAACAATGACCCGTGCAGTGCAACAAACAGCCCCACTGCATGGGAAACCTTTTTTTTGCCCGGAGTTGGGCAAAGTATCTTGGCCAAAAATGATCTCCACCTGTTGTGTTTAATGTGGGCAATACACAAATACACAATTCATATCATACATGCAACCTATTCAAGTGAATGCACACTGCAACCACTAAAGCGTATGATGTGGCATTTACAGGATTAAAGCAGGCGGTGAGGAGGGGACTTATTGCCTCTTTACCACCTGTCATATGCTGCTGAAGAGTGATCCACAGTGGGTGCAAAAACTTCCACTTCTACTTTGTACAGCCCCTACTCCAGTGGCGGCTGGTGCTCCATCGGTCAGTGGGGGAGGGGGGGTGGGCAGACAGACCTGACCACAGACATCCCCTCCGTCGCTCCAGTCCACCACCCCACACTAACCCCCCCCCCGGTTGATCGAGCCCGCAACTGCACAACATACCCAACCCCCCCCCCCCCCTGATGCTTGCTCACCCCATGCACATACCCTATGCAGGTCAAGGCTGCGGCGATGGCTTCCCCCCTCTATCTTCTCTGTGTCCCGGCCGGCCAATCAGGTCTTTGGACTCCCGGACAACATAATTTGGAGTGTCCGTCTCCCTCTGGTATCAGTATTGGGAATGTGGTGCCTGTCTTACATCACCCATCACCACCCCGCTCCGGAGGTCTCACCTCTTCCTCGTGTCCTGTGACCCCCTACAACGGATTTCACTTTCTCTGGTGATGTTCCCCATGTTGTTACGGAAAAGCTTGCGGGGACTTTAGTCACCCTGAAATATCAGTTATGAGCAGATTCCCTATTTAAAGGCGAACTTCAGTCCCCTTTAGCTTTGGAAACATCCGCCTTCAGCGCCACCATCTTTGTGGCATTAGCGCATATCTGCTGCAGGGGGTTTCCACGCATGCGCAGGCATGCCAAGGTTTAGGGTCTTCCATACTAAGTAGGGTGAAGGTTGGCTTTAAACCCGACGCCAGCAGAGCTGTATTCCTGGCCCTTTGTTATATATTCACTTTAATTTCATTACCATCCAATTCCAATGAATGGAAAGTAATTTAATCAGCTGTGAGCGGGGGGGGGGGCGGCTCCTTGTATTGATCGGGGGTTGGGCACAACGTCAGTCTTTAGGCCCAAAGCATGATTGTCTGATGTTCTGCAGAGAGAGGAGCGGTTTTCTGCGTCTCAGGTGATCGCCAGACTTATGGAAATGGCGGCTATTGTTGTAAAATGAGGAAACTACGAAGTCACCAAATACAGCCAACGTTTTCTGCCTTTGCTGCTTTGCATACTGGGAAATTTCACCCAATTATACAGAAGAAAAAAAATTACCACTGACACTCGTAAAACACGTCACATTTACTTCTGTGCGATAATCTGCGTTATGTTGCACATTACAATGCGTCGCATTAAAACAGCTCATGGAACGGAATATGCTGCCAATGCACCTGATTATGCCGAAAATTGGATGTGACCCCTTTTATGGTAATGCAATAAACGTGTGGCTTCTACACCGGGGGGTTCCCTGCCTGCATTAGTGTGCTATTCAAAATGAACAACACCACAATACATTGACACTTGTTATTATTGCATGTTATGGAAACACGCACATTAGCATGACACATTGATGTAAGTGGGCCTCATTCACATCGCAGCAGAGAAGCCTACTATCTAATGTCCCCCCACAGACACACACACTGATACTGTATATGCGAATTGGATGCAGTTTTCCCCGCATCCAATGCGCATGACAGGCGATTGTGACTGGCTCTTAGTGGAGTCGTCTCACACATGTCTGGGGTGGCCGCCGAGTGGATTGCAAAAGGGTCCTGTGCATGTTTGGGTCCAGTTCAGGTGGGAGTTCGGACCTGAATCGCACCTGAACCGGTGTCTCTCCATGCGAAGATCTATAGCTGTTTCTTCCAGCCAGTGGCGTCGCTAGGGGGGGGGGGGGGGGGGCTTTTGGGGCTATAGCTCCGAATCTGGGGCCCATAGCCCAGAGTCTCTGCAGGGGTCCCCAAGTGGAGGGGAGGCTCTCTGAGGACCCTGATGTAAGTGGGGGTCTCTCTGGGGACCCTGATTTAAGGAGGAGGCGCTCTGGGGACCCTGATTTAAGGGGGAGGCTCTCTTGGGACCCTGATTTAATGTATGTAGGGCTCTCTGGGGACCCTGATGTAAGGGGGAGGCTCCCTGGGGACCCTGATGTAAGGGGGGGGCTCTCTGGGGATATATATACACATACACACACACACGTACATTATATACATGTATATGCCCGCCCAAGCGTATGACTTTCTTTACTACACTGCTATGGGCTCTAGCCCCAGATCTTTTGTAGACCTAGCAACGCCCCTGCATCCAGCTGTTATGTGGGAACAAAATGAACCTCAGTAAGAGGTCTGTAACCTACCTCCCACGCGGATGGGATGTGTGGGCTAGGTATGGTCAACCTGATGGTATTCTTTTCTCTGATGTTTTTGAAACATAATTTTGGTAACATGCTGCCAGAGGAACCACCTGGGTGGGTTGGTATTTTTCAGTCTTGGTTTAGGCCTTTTCTGCGAAGCTGGGCCAGTGAAAATCCTGAGGCTCTGACATGGTGAGCTCCCGGCTTACGTTGCCCCATACCTGAAAATGCTTCGGCAGTGGCGAGTGATGGCGGAGGAAATGAAGTCTCTTCCTAGGAAGGCCCTGGAGAGGAGGGTTGTTGAATCTGCCTTTAGCGAGCCACTGGCCTTGAGGGATTGCCCAGGCCCTGTTTATGAGGGAGGGTCTGGGTTTGATTAATCTGGAGAGAATCCCTTTAAAGTTTTGGGATTTGGCCTGGCGCTCGTTCCATGGCAGACTCTATGTGAAGGGCAACTTGAAGCATCGCTCTGCGGAGAACCGTGGTTGTCCAGGATTGGAGTGTGGTGGGGTGGAGGAGACAATGGACCATTTCTTGCTTCAGTTCCCTTCAAAATAGAAGTCTATAAGTGGGTGGGCTGGGCTCTGGGTGTCCCTTTCCTTTCCCTCTTATGTTATTATACAGGATGTTATGCGGAGTGGGCATACAAGGCTTTTGAGACTCACCGGGATTTTGATTTTGAGACACTTTTTCTAGTTAGCTTAGTATTCTGTGACTTCATGTGGAATGCACGGTGTCAGGTTTCCACTCGAAAAAAAAGTCCTTCCTGTCGAAGTGGTGATGTACAACATTCTGGGTGAGGTTGGGAAGATTTGGGGTCTTGAGAAGGACAGGGGGCGGCTGGGGGCCTGGACAAAGGCGTGGAGGAATGTCAGGTCCCCGTAGCTGCTGTCTGTCAGTCTCTGGGTGTGCGGCTTTCTTTCTGTCCTTTCACGTCCCCTAGATTTTGATAAGATCAGATTTTTGAGGAAAGGCTGCATGCATGGGGTGCATGTGTAATGATTTCTTAGCCTGAAGGTGTGTTTAGGTGGAGGTTGGGGTTGTGTTTTGCATAATTTTGTAGTTTGCTAGCAATACAATTATGTTTCTTTGTATATAGTTCTATTTATGCTTTTTGGTAAAAAGCCGTTAGATTTTTTGTTATCTGTTGATGTAAGCCTGTTTGTTTTTGTTTATTTATGTATATATTCTTTTTTAAATTTATTTTTGTATATATTTAAATATGTTTTAATAACAAGCCGTATGCTTGCAAGATATAGAAGTCTACAAGCGGGTGGGTGGGGCTCTGGGTGTCCCTTTCCTTTCCCACCAGTTATGCGGAGTGGTCGTACGGGGCTTTTAAGACGCATTGGGATTTTGAGAATTTTTTTTTTAGTTAGTTTAGTTGAATCAAGTTTGTCAGGTTTCCACTCGGGAAAAAAGTCCTTTATGTGTTTTTTTTCTGGCAAAATAGCCTTTTTCTGTTTCGATGCTGATCTAAGGGATTTTTGTTTTTATATATATATATATATATATATACACTACCGTTCAAAAGTTTGGGGTCACCCAAACAATTTTGTGTTTTCCATGAAAAGTCACACTTATTCACCACCATACGTTGTGAAATGAATAGAAAATAGAGTCAAGACATTGACAAGGTTAGAAATAATGATTTGTATTTGAAATAACATTGTTTTTACATCAAACTTTGCTTTCATCAAAGAATCCTCCTTTTGCAGCAATTACAGCATTGCACACCTTTGGCATTCTAGCTGTTAATTTATTGAGGTAAGCTGGAGAAATTGCACCCCACGCTTCTAGAAGCAGCTCCCACAAGTTGGATTGGTTGGATGGGCACTTCTGGCGTACCATACGGTCAAGCTGCTCCCACAACAGCTCAATGGGGTTCAGATCTGGTGACTGTGCTGGCCACTCCATTACCGATAGAATACCAGCTGCCTGCTTCTGCTGTAAATAGTTCTTGCACAATTTGGAGGTGTGTTTAGGGTCATTGTCCTGTTGTAGGATGAAATTGGCTCCAATCAAGCGCTGTCCACTGGGTATGGTATGGCGTTGCAAAATGGAGTGATAGCCTTCCTTATTCAGAATCCCTTTTACCCTGTACAAAGCTCCCACCTTACCAGCACCAAAGCAACCCCAGACCATCACATTACCTCCACCATGCTTAACAGATGGCGTCAGGCATTCTTCCAGCATCTTTTCATTTGTTCTGCGTCTCACAAACGTTCTTCTTTGTGATCCAAACCCCTCAAACTTGGATTCATCCGTCCACAACACTTTTTTCCAATCTTCCTCTGTCCAATGTCTGTGTTCTTTTGCCCATCTTAATCTTTTTCTTTTATTGGCCAGTCTCAGATATGGCTTTTTCTTTGCCACTCTGCCCTGAAGCCCAAAATCCCGCAGCCGCCTCTTCACTGTAGATGTTGACACTGGTGTTTTGCGGGTACTATTTAATGAAGATGCCAGTTGGGGACCTGTGAGGCGTCTGTTTCTCAAACTAGAGACTCTAATGTGCTTATCTTCTTGCTTAGTTGTGCAACGCGGCCTCCCACTTCTTTTTCTACTCTGGTTAGAGCCTGTTTGTGCTGTCCTCTGAAGGGAGTAGTACACACCGTTGTAGGAAATCTTCAATTTCTTTGCAATTTCTCGCATGGAATAGCCTTCATTTCTAAGAACAAGAATAGACTGTCGAGTTTCAGATGAAAGTTCTCTTTTTCTGGCCATTTTGAGCGTTTAATTGACCCCACAAATGTGATGCTCCAGAAACTCAATCTGCTCACAGGAAGGTCAGTTTTGTAGCTTCTGGAAGGAGCTAGACTGTTTTTAGATGTGTGAACATGATTGCACAAGGGTTTGCTAATCATCAATTAGCCTTCTGAGCCAATGAGCAAACACATTGTACCATTAGAACACTGGAGTGATAGTTGCTGGAAATGGGCCTCTATACACCTATGTAGATATTGCACCAAAAACTAGACATTTGCAGTTAGAATAGTCATTTACCACATTAGCAATGTATAGAGTATATTTGTTTAAAGTTAGGACTAGTTTAAAGTTAGCTTCATTTAAAAGTACAGTGCTTTTCCTTCAAAAATAAGGACATTTCAATGTGACCCCAAACTTTTGAACGGTAGTGTATATATATATATATAAATTTTTTTTGTATAAATGTAGATATGTTTTTATTATGTTGTATGTTTGTAAGATTTTTAAAAAACAAAAATTTCCACCCTGCCTTGCATGCGGTTGTAGCCCCCCCTATTAACTTGAATGGGCTGCGTTTGGGGTCACCCACAAGGTGATTCTTCCGGGTCCGTGTGTTTTATATCACTGACTCCTCTTCTGTATTTTACAGACCCCAGAGGAGATCGAGAGACTAACAGTCGATGAAGACCTGAATGACATTGAGAGGGCGGTCTATCTTCTCAGGTAAGGCTTTGCGTTTTTTTTTCTCACCCTTGACTGACAAGGCACGATGTATGTAGCAGACATAGACTGTGGTGCAGCCAGTGCTGGGGGAACTGCAAGTCCCAGCATACCCTGCTGGAAGGTTTCCTCATCGAGGATTATGATTGCTCTGTTTTCAGCTGTTCCTCTTGGGGCTCGAATTAAAGACCCGCCATTTTCTGGCACTTTTTGTTTATTTGTTTAAAAAATCTTTATTTTTTGCTAGAAAATTACTTATAACCCCCAAACGTTATATATATATATATATATACATTTTTTAGTAGAAACTCTAGAGAATAAAATGGCGATTGTTACATAGTTAAGTCTGGCTGAAAAAAAAAACACAAGTCCATCGAGTTCAACCAATAAAAGGGGGGGAAAAATATGTATAAAAATAAAAAAATTTGCACAGCGTTTTTTTTAAACGCAATTTTTAAAAAAAACGCACTTTAATGAATTTTAATGCAAAAAATGCAATGTGTAACCCAATTTTTTGCTAAAACATAAAATATGTTGATATGCCAAGTGAATAGATACAGAACATGTTGCGTTTTTAAAATTGCGCACACTTGTGGAATGGCGACAAACTTCGATACTTAAAAATCTCCACAGGCGACACTTTAAACATTTTTACAGGTTACATGTTTCGATTTATAGCTCTCACCCTCCGTTCCCTACAAGGTGAGGCAGAGCCGCCTACTCTGGGAGGTACTAGAGCCAGGCAAGGTTGGAGAGAGAGATGCAGTAAAGCTTTGGGGAGGAGTTTGGGGCTGAACACTGTGCATATCGCATCCCTAAACCCTGCACTCTGTACAAAGCACACCCCTGCACTCTGTACACAGCACACTCCTGAACTCTGCATTCTGTATGTAGCACATTCCTGAACCCTGCCCTCTGTACACAGCACACTCCTGAACTCTGCATTCTGTACATAGCACGCCCCTGAACCCTGCCCTCTGTACACAGCACACTCCTGAACTCTGCACTCTGCATGTAGCCTAGTTCTGCGCTTTGCATGTAGCGCACTCCTGAACCCTGCACTCTGTATGTAGCATAATCCTAAGCTCTGCACTCTATGCGTAATGCATTAATGAACTCTGCTCTCTTTAGGTAGCATAATCCTGAGCTCTGCACGTAATGCACTCCTGAACCCTGCACTCTGTCCATAGCATAATCCTGACCTCTGCATGTAATGCACTCCTGAACCCTGCACTCTGTACATAGCATAATCTTGAGCTCTGCATGTAATGCACTCCTGAACCCTGCACTCTGTACATTGCATGATCCTGAGCTCTGCACGTAACGCACTCCTGAACCCTGCACTCTGTATGTAGCATAATTCTGAGCTCTGCACTCTGTGCGTAATGCACTCCTGAACCCTGCTCTCTTTAAGTAGCATAATCCTGAGCTCTGCACATAACGCACTCCTGAACTCTGCACTCTGTACGTAGCATGATCCTGACCTCTGCACGTAACGCACTCTTGAACCCTGCTCTCTCTCTCTCTCTCTCCCTCTCTCTCTATATATAGCATAATCCTGAGCTCTGCACGTAACGCACTCCCGACCCCTGCAATCTGTACGTAGTATAATCTTAAGCTCTGCACTTAACGCACTCTTGAACCCTGCACTCTGTATGTAGCATAATCCTGAGCTCTGTACGTAAGGCAATCCTGAACCCTGCACTCTATACATAGCATAGTTCTGCACTCTGCATGTAACGCACTCCTGAACCCTGCACTCTATACATAGCATAGTTCTGCACTCTGCATGTAACGCACTCCTGAACCCTGCACTCTATACATAGCATAGTTCTGCACTCTGCATGTAACGCATTCCTGAACCCTGCAATCTGTACTTAGTATAATCTTAAGCCCTGAACTTAACACACTCTTGAACCCTGCACTCTGTACGTAGCATAATGCTTGGCTCTGAACTCTGTGCGTAATGCACTCCTGAGTCCTGCACTCTTTAGGTAGCATAATCCTGAGCTCTGCACTCTGTGCATAATGCACTCCTGAGTCCTGCACTCTTTATGTAGCATAATCCTGAGCTCTGCACTTAAAGCACTCCAGAACCCTGCACTCTGTACATAGCATAATTCCTGAGCTCTGCTAGAAATGCACTCCTGAACCCTGCACTCTGTACATCGCATAATCCTTAACTCTGTATGTAACACACTCCTGAACCCTGCAGTCTTTACATAGTGCACCCAAGATACAACTGGCCCTTTGATGGGGCCCACGATGAAATTGAGTTTGACACCCTCTGGGGCCTCTGCTAAAAAAATATATAATATTTAGGGGTTCTAAGTGACTTTCTAGCAAAAAAGAAAAATTATTTTTTTCAGAACAGGTCGGGTTCAAGTGGTTAAACAGTTGCACGCCCTTCTTGACAGTTGGGGGGGGGTAGGACAAGAGGTAGAACTGCAGCTCAACTGCCTACTTTTACCACCCCGGTAAATGAGCCTTCACATAGGAAATCTGTCTGCCTTTGTATTTGCCATTGGAAAGACCCAGGGCGGAGCGGGGCCACTGACTGCGGCTAGCCACGGCTTGATTTGCCCGCGGCGTCAGCGTAAAGACGGCCTCTGTCTGCGGTAAGACGCTCTTCAATGGAGACCTGAAATTGTTTTGAAAATGTCTGAAATTTGCTGGTTAAAAAAAAAAATTATATTTACCTCAATGTTGTGTTGAAGAACCTGGTTACCACGGCAACGGAAAGCCGTATTCGTGGATGTTTCGGAGTAAGCGGTGTATGGTCACCGGGGCACTTAATATAAGTTGTAAATTAATAAAAAAAATATCAAATTTCTGTCCGAAATTTTTTTTCTTTTTGTTTTATGTCAGCCAAGTTTTACAAAGTATCGGTGGCGTTGTATCGCTCTGACGGGCCGCATTGGGAGGATGGGTTTTTCTTTCTGGTCTCCCAACAAATGCCTGCGATTATATTTGATTATATTTGATTATATTTGCGGTTGTTCTTCCTCTTCCATTGTTTTCTTTGGTTTGCTGTCGCTTCTCGCCGTCTATAACCAAATTCAGTGCCCGTCACTTCCTTTGTCTGCTGGAAGGTCGCTGCGAGGACCAGGGGTCACAATGGTTGGGATTTGGTCCAATATGTTAAAAAAGAATCTGTCAGAGGAGGCAAGAAATACCTGTGTGCAAAACCACAGATGGAAGCTGACATTCTCTTACTCAGCGTTTCTCAGCTATTTTTCAGTTAGGACTAGTTGACACTAGCATTGCTCTCCAAAAAAGCGATCCGCACTTTAGAGGCTGATTGGATGCATTGAAGTCAATGGGACATGATTTTGCATTGGAGTCAATAGGAAGCATTTTTGCATTGAAGTCAATGGGATGCTATTATGCATTGAAGTCAATAGGGGGGCGTTTTTGCATTGAAATCAATAGGACGCGATTTTGCACATTTGTTGCCAATAGTGCACGTTTTGCTTGTTATTTTATTGCTACCTTAACACACAAACACTAATTTATAACTAAGGGGCGTATATAAAACTTGGATATTAATTCACCCAGTGAGAGTGCATGTACATCCTGTGAAAATTGGACAAAGAAAAAAACAAAACAAATGTTATTAGAGCATTTCCTGTGCTGGAGGAATGTATTTCATTGATTTAAAATGGAAAATACCACATCTGGCCACTAGGCGGAGCTAAGTATCATAGGGAATTTCTATGATACTAAGTGCCATCTAGTGGCCAGATTTAGTATTTTCCATTTTAAATCAATAAAAAAACCTTTGCTTTGCTCCCAGCACATGTGCAGTGCCGGTGGAAGAGAGCCCACTTCTTTGACCCTGCATACAGTATATTAATTATGCTGTCTAGGGCACCCCTTACAAACACAGATGCCATTTTAGGGTGTCTTGTGCACCCCAATTGTAGAAGGCTGCTTTAACTCACCCCATGGACCATCTGGTGGTGAATTGCTGTGTGCGGACATACAACGATAGACTGATTATCGAGTGCACAAACATTGTTTTATTTTTCTCAGGCCCTGATGAAGGGGTTGGAGGTGAAACTCCTGAAACGCGTCGGCTTCGCTAGCAATGGGGGGAGATTTACTAAAACTGGTGCAGCTTCCAGGATTTATTGTCAAAGCTTAACTGAAGAAGCTGAAGTCAGAATCTGATTGGCTGCCATACACAGCTGCACCAGACTCTGAGTGCTCCGGTTTTAGTAAATCCCCCCCCCTATTGTATGATTGGAATAAACTCCTATTTGGAAGATTACGGCGCTTCACTTCTGTAATGACGGCTTCTCTGACTCACCGCCCTCGTTGTAGGAGATTCCTTTTTAAAGTGTTATTTTTCAGCACAATTACAGCCGTCACAGGAAGACGTCACCGGCGTCCCGAAGTCACCTTTCCCCGAAATGTCTTCTTCAAATCACATTTATTATCAGCTGAGCAGCAAATGATAAAAGATAAAACTCCGGCAGTCTCTATAGAGATCTCTTCTCCACTCCGAGCTGTTAGACAGACGAGTCATCAGGGAGGGAAACAGACCTTTTGCTGGTTAGTGATGCCGATGGACGGGACCTTCCGAATGTTTTGAAAATGTTTGCAGTTGATAGAAAAGGGGATGTTTGTAGGTGCAGTAACCCACGGCAACCAAGAATGGGGTAGGCGTCAAAGGACTGACCCCATAAGTTGCCGTCTTGTTGCTACGGGTTACTGCGCCTTACATACCATCATTGCATATTACTTGGGCTTGTTTGGCATTCAAAATAAAGGTAGGCAAAAAAAAATGATGCAGATGTGTATTCTCCTCTGGGGGCCTCAATCCCACTAACACCAATGATTTGGGGGTATTCTCCCCTTGGGGGCCACTATTCCTTTGACACCAGTGATTTGGGGGTATTCTGTCCTGGAGGGCCACAATCCTACTGACATTGGTGATTTGGGGGTATTCTTCTCTGGGTGCAATGATTCCCCTGACACTAATGATTTGGGGCTATTTTCCCCTGGGGGCCATAATCCCACTGATGCTAATAATTTGGGGTATTCTTCCCTGGGGGCCACTATCACACTGACTCCAATGATTTGGGGCCATACTCCCGCTGACACCAATAATTTGGGGGTATTCCACTCCTGTGGGCCACTATCACACTGACATCGGTGATTTGGGGGTATTCTTCCCTGGGGCAATGATTCGCCTGACACCAATGATTTGGGGGGTATTCTCCCCTGGGGTCCACAATCCCACTGATACCAATGATTTGGGGGTATTCTTCCCTATGGGCCATAATCCTGCTGACACCAAAGATTTTGTGTATTCTCCTCTGGAGGTCATGATCCCACTGACACCAATGGTTTGGGGGTATTCTCCTCTGGGGGCCTCAATCCCACTGACACCAATGGTTTGGGGGTATTCTCCCCTTGGGGGCCACTATTCCTTTGACACCAATTATTTGGGGTCATGCACTTGCTGACACCAATGATTTTGTGTATCCTGCCCTGGAGGTCACGATCCCACTGACACCAGTGATTTGGGGCTATTCTGTCCTGGAGGGCCACAATCCTACTGACATCAGTGATTTTGGGGGTATTCTTCTCTGGGGGCAATGATTCCCCTGACACTAATGATTTGGGGCTATTTTCCCCTGGGGGCCACGATCCTACTGACACCAATGTTTTGGGGGTATTCTCCCCTGGGGGCCACAATCCCACTGACGCCAATGATATGGGGTATTCTTCCCTGGGGCCATTATCCCATTGACACCAATAATTTGGGGGTACTGTCCCCTGGGAGCCATGATTTCATTGATACCAATGATTTAGGGGTACTCTCCCCTGGCGCCACAATCCCGTTGATACCAATGATTTGGGGGTACTCTCCAGTGGGGGGCCATAATCCCACTGATGCTAATGATTTGGGGTATTCTTCCATGGGGGCCACTATCACACTGACACCAATAATTTGGGGGTACTGTCCCCTGGGAGCCATGATCCCATTGATACCAATGATACCAATGATTTGGGGATACCCTCCCCTGGCGCCACAATCCCACTGACGCCAGTAATTTGGGGGTATTCTCCCTTTGGGGCCATGACCCCACGGATGCCAATGATTTGAGGGGTTATTTTTTGGTCTATTTAAGTTATAGTAATTCTTACTTTCGATTGGTTGATCCCTTTTTATTACCATTATATACATACTTTTCATCGCCGTACTTTCTATTGTATAATAAACTTTTTGGTACCAATCGGGTATAGAAGGTTGTAGAAGAATTTATTAGCCCTGGTCTCACTACCCCTGCTCTATGGTGTACCCAGATGTGACCCTATTTGCTTCTGAACCAAAGAGCTTACTATTGGTTGTAAATAGGATATGTTACATCAGGCCTGGAAGAGGGAGACATAAACGAATCAAAAGGGTGCAAAGGTCCAGTGCATTACCAACAACGCAAAAAGTAAAAAAAACAACAAGTGCATATTCACAATAGCCAACAGTGAAACCGGCGGTGTACATAAACCCAGGCGGCAAGGTGGTCCTATTGGAGATGGAACTGGCATGACCCTAACATAAGCCAGGCTGGCCATCTGACACATTTGCTCTGATGAAGAGGGCTTGTCCCTTGAAACGCGCCAGTCTCTTCCAAGACTGATAGGCTATGCCAGTGCTACCTTCTTCAGACTGGGGAGTCTTGAAATGAACCCAGGTGGCAACGTGGTCCTTTTGGTGATAGAACTCGCATGACCCTGACATAAGCCAGGCGTTATTCTCTTCCAAGACTGGTAGGCTATGCCAGTGCTACCTTCTTCAGACCGGGGAGTCTTGAAATGAACCCAGGTGGCAAGATGGTCCTATTGGAGATAGAACTTGCATGACCCCGACATAAGCCAGGCGTAATTCTCTTCCAAGACTGGTAGGCTATGCCAGTGCTACCTTCTTCAGACCAGGGAGTCTTGAAATGAACCCAGGTGGCAAGATGGTCCTATTGGAGATAGAACTCAAATGACCCCGACATAAGCCAGGCTTGCCAGCTGACGTGTGTCAAGGGACGAGCCCTCTTCTACAGAGCAAAGCTTTGCTCTGAAGAAGAGGGAGGATTTGTCCCTCGAAAGGTGTTATTCTCTTCCAAGACTGGTAGGATATGCCCGGGGCTTGGACAAGGGGTGTTCAGGAGGGGTGGCTGCCCTGGGCACAATGGTTTATTGCAGGGATGTGGGTGCCCTGACCCTAACCCTAAGGAAGGGGCGGGGTGAGGCGTAGTTTGGCATCTTTGCCCTGCTACACCAGTGACCAGTGCTGCCCTCTTTAGACCGGGGAGTCTTCAAATGAACCAAGGTGGCAAGGTGGTCCTAATGGAGATGGGACTCACATGACCCTGACATAAGTCTGGTTTGCCAGCTGAAGAAGGGGGCTTGTCCCTTGAAACACGTCAACTGGCAAGCCTGGCTTATGTCAGGGTCATGTGAGTTCCATCTCCAATAGGACCACCGTGCCGGCTGGGTTCATTTCATGACTCCCCAGTATGAAGAGGGCAGCACTGGTGTGACCTACTAGTCTTGGAAGAGAGCCGATATCTGTATGGTCACCTCCTACTACAGTCCTCTGGTTTCTTATTCATCCCCTACGCAGGGGTCTCCAAATTTTGGCCCTCCAGTTGTTCAGGAACTACAATTCCCATCATGCCCAGTCTTGTCTGTGAATGTCAGAGTTTTACAATGCCTCATGGGACGTGTAGTTCTTCAACAGCTGGAGGGCCGTAGTTTGAAGGTCCCTATGGTCCCAGCACTGCAGTGTCAAGTTTATTTACTTTGTTACTGGAAGAGGGAGGGAGGAGCACAGTGGACGGAGGGAGGAGCACAGTGGACGGAGGGAGGAGCAGTGGACAGAGGGAGGAGCACAGTGAACGGAGGGAGGAGCACAGTGGACGGAGGGAGGAGCACAGTGGACGGAGGGAGGAGCAGTGGGCAGAGGGAGGAGTTTCCCTTAGCTTGTTAGCAGCTATGAAGGTGACAACCACATCCGTGAAATAACGTATTTGCGGCCTATGGCGGTTCTGCGCTCACTCAGGCTGTGCTGGGAAGATTAGCAGACACTGGTGGGTGGGATTGTGCGGCGTACGATGTGAAGAAGTGTCACCACGCCTATTATATAACGAGCTGCGACCAATGGCAGCGCCCGATCAGAGCACGCCGCGTCCTCCTCTGTAGTCTTAGTCCTCCGCTAATCATTTCAGTGCCGTCACTATAACAGGAGATTGTGAGAAATCAGCGGGACGTCGCGTCTCGGGATTGTTAACCACTCCACTCCTCTGTTGCATAGAAACGGCTTCTTTACATTTATAGATACATTGTATAATGAGGGAGGGGATTGTAGAATGATGGAGGGGATTGTAGAATGATGGAGGGGATTGTATAATGAGGGAGGGGATTGTAGAATGATGGAGGGGATTGTATAATGAGGGAGGGGATTGTAGAATGATGGAGGGGATTGTATAATGGTGGAGGGGATTGTAGAATGATGGAGGGGATTGTAGAATGATGGAGGGGATTGTAAAATGATGGAGGGGATTGTATAATGATGGAGGGGATTGTATAATGATGGAGGGGATTGTATAATGATGGAGGGGATTGTAGAATGATGGAGGGGATTGTATAATGATGGAGGGGATTGTAGAATGATGGAGGGGATTGTATAATGAGGGAGGGGATTGTAGAATGATGGAGGGGATTGTATAATGATGGAGGGCATTGTAGAATGATGGAGGGGATTGTATAATGAGGGAGGGGATTGTAGAATGATGGAGGGGATTGTATAATGATGGAGGGGATTGTATAATGATGGAGGGGATTGTATAATGGTGGAGGGGATTGTAGAATGATGGAGGGGATTGTAGAATGATGGAGGGGATTGTAAAATGATGGAGGGGATTGTAGAATGATGGAGGGGATTGTATAATGAGGGAGGGGATTGTAGAATGATGGAGGGGATTGTATAATGATGGAGGGGATTGTAGAATGATGGAGGGGATTGTATAATGATGGAGGGGATTGTAGAATGATGGAGGGGATTGTATAATGATGGAGGGGATTGTAGAATGATGGAGGGGATTGTAGAATGATGGAGGGGATTGTAGAAGGATGGAGGGAATTGTAGAATGATGGAGGGGATTGTAGAATGATGGAGGGGATTGTATAATGGTGGAGGGGATTGTAGAATGATGGAGGGGATTGTATAATGGTGGAGGGGATTGTAGAATGATGGAGGGGATGGTAGAATGATGGAGGGGATTGTAGAATGATGGAGGGGATTGTATAATGGTGGAGGGGATTGTAGAATGATGGAGGGGATTGTATAATGGTGGAGGGGATTGTATAATGGTGGAGGGGATTGTAGAATGATGGAGGGGATTGTAGAATGATGGAGGGGATTGTATAATGGTGGAGGGGATTGTAGAATGATGGAGGGGATTGTATAATGGTGGAGGGGATTGTAGAATGATGGAGGGGATTGTATAATGGTGGAGGGGATTGTAGAATGATGGAGGGGATTGTATAATGGTGGAGGGGATTGTAGAATGATGGAGGGGATTGTAGAATGATGGAGGGGATTGTATAATGATGGAGGGGATTGTAGAATGATGGAGGGGATTGTATAATGAGGGAGGGGATTGTAGAATGATGGAGGGGATTGTATAATGATGGAGGGCATTGTAGAATGATGGAGGGGATTGTATAATGAGGGAGGGGATTGTAGAATGATGGAGGGGATTGTATAATGATGGAGGGGATTGTATAATGATGGAGGGGATTGTATAATGGTGGAGGGGATTGTAGAATGATGGAGGGGATTGTAGAATGATGGAGGGGATTGTAAAATGATGGAGGGGATTGTAGAATGATGGAGGGGATTGTATAATGAGGGAGGGGATTGTAGAATGATGGAGGGGATTGTATAATGATGGAGGGGATTGTAGAATGATGGAGGGGATTGTATAATGATGGAGGGGATTGTAGAATGATGGAGGGGATTGTATAATGATGGAGGGGATTGTAGAATGATTGAGGGGATTGTATAATGGTGGAGGGGATTGTAGAATGATGGAGGGGATTGTATAATGGTGGAGGGGATTGTAGAATGATGGAGGGGATTGTATAATGGTGGAGGGGATTGTAGAAGGATGGAGGGGATTGTAGAAGGATGGAGGGGATTGTAGAATGATGGAGGGGATTGTAGAATGAGGGAGGGGATTGTAGAAAGATGGAGGGAATTGTAGAATGATGGAGGGGATTGTAGAATCATGGAGGGGCTTGTAGAAGGATGGAGGGAATTGTAGAATGATAGAGGGGATTGTAGAATGAGGGAGGGGATTGTAGAATGAGGGAGGGGATTGTAGAAGGATGCAGGGAATTGTAGAATGATGGAGGGGATTGTAGAATGAGGGAGGGGATTGTAGAAGGATGGAGGGAATTGTAGAATGATGGAGAGGATTGTAGAATGAGGGAGGGGATTGTAGAAGGATGGAGGGAATTGTAGAATGATGGAGGGGATTGTAGAATGAGGGAGGGGATTGTATAATGATGGAGGGGATTGTAGAATGAGGGAGGGGATTGTAGAATGATGGAGGGGGATTGTAGAATGATGGAGGATGATTGTAGAATGATGGAGGGGATTGTATAACGATGGAGGGGATTGTAGAATGAGGGAGGGGATTGTAGAATGATGGACGGGGTTGTAGAATGATGGAGGGGGATTGTATAACGATGGAGGGGATTGTAGAATGAGGGAGGGGATTGTAGAATGATGGAGGGGATTGTAGAATGATGGAGGGGATTGTAGAAGGATGGCAGGGATTGTAGAATGATGGAGGGGAATGTAGAATGATGGAGGGGATTGTAGAATGATGGAGGGGATTGTAGAATGATGGAGGGGATTGTAGAATGAGGGAGGGGAATGTAGAATGATGGAGGGGATTGTAGAATGATGGAGGGGATTGTAGAATGAGGGAGGGGATTGTATTTATAGAACAGGGACTTCATTCTGCACAAGATCCCCTTTTCAACACAGCCCCCTTTACATCTCAGTCCCCCCTTTACATTAGGGTCTTCAGCTCTTCAGCACACCCTTCATATCATAGCCTCTTCTTTACATTGCAGTACCCCTGTACATCAGCACCCCCCTCACATCATAGCCCCCTTTACGTTACAGTCCCCCTTTGCATAACAGTCCCCCCAGTACGTCAGCGTCATCAGCAACCCCCCTACATCATAGCCCCCTTAACATCACAGTCCCTCCTGTACGTCAGCGTCATCAGCAACCCCCCCTCCACACATCATAGCCCCTTTACATCACAGTCTCCCCTTTACATTAGGGTCTTCAGCCCACCCCTTTGCATCACAGTCCCCCCTTTCATCACAGTCCCCCCTGTAAATCAGTGTCATCAGCAACCTCTCCCCCCACATCATAGCCCCCTTTACATCACAGTCTCCCCTTTACATTAGGGTCTTCAGCCCACCCCTTTGCATCACAGCCCCCCCTTTCATCACAGTCCCCCCTGTACATCAGTGTCATCAGCAACCCCCCCCCCACATCATAGCCCCCTTTACATCACAGTCTCCCCTTTACATTAGGGTCTTCAGCCCCCCCCCCCCTTTCATCACAGTCCCCCCTGTACATCAGTGTCATCAGCAACCCCCCCCCACATCATAGCCCCCTTTACATCACAGTCTCCCCTTTAAATTAGGGTCTTCAGCACCGCCCCCCCTCACATCATAGCCCCCTTTACATCACAGTCTCCCCTTTACATTAGGGTCTTCAGCACCGCCCCCCTCACATCATAGCCCCCTTTACATCACAGTCTCCCCTTTACATTAGGGTCTTCAGCCCACCCTTCACATTATAACCCCCTTTGCATCACAGTCCCCCCTTTTCATCAGAGTCCCCCCTGTACATCAGCATCATCAGCAACCCCTTCCCTCACATCATAGCCCCCTTTACATTACAGTCTTCAGCACCCCCTTCATATCATAGACCGCTCTTTACATTCATTTTCTTAGCCCCCCTTTACATCACAGTCACCCCTTTAAAGCAGTCCCATTGTGTCCTCAGTTCCCCTTGTAATCATAGTCCCCTCGTTACATCAGTGTCCTCAGTGCCCCCCCCCCCCATCACAACATAGCCCCTTCTGTACATCAGTATTCTTAGCCCCCCCATCTCATATTACAGTCCCACCTTTTTACACCACAGTCCCCCCTTTACAACAGTGCCACAGTGTCCTCAGTTCCCCTTGTTATCACAGCCCCCCATCACAATCCTCCTTGCAGTCATAGTCACTACCATTTCCTCCCTTAGATCTGCTGACAGGAGGAGAGAGCAGAGTGACAGGGAGAGGAGCAGGTCACTGTACTGCTTCTCCTTTCATTGGCTGATCCAGGATGACCTGTGCACTGAGAAAGTGTGTTAAATGATGCTGGCCAGGCCACATCCTAACGTGTTTCGTCCCATACTCATCCACATGATTAAGCCCAATGGCCAGGGTGAAATGCGTTGGGAGTGTGACCTGGATGGAGCCCGGGCTGAGGCTGTTTTCACTTTCCACACTCAGGGTTTTTGTTGTGATGTGCAGCTTTTGGGACTTTCTTTGCATCGATATCCACAAAGCTGGGACAAGCTCCGTCCCTGCCTGCCCTCCCAGTGCCTGACTGCAGATGAGGACCTGTCAGAGCCTTAAGGGGCTACCTTAGTTTTGGCATAGATTTACTGAACGATGCTTGCCCTGAGGACATCTAATAGCAGAAAAAAAGTATTGTAGGGAAAATCTCTGGATTGAAGGTGACTATTGCAGAAAGTGTTGTTTTTTATATTTTATCTTTTATAGACTATTCATTTATATCCCAATTATTTTTGGCAGTTTTATTTTAAAGCCTATCTAAGCCCAAAAATAAAACAAAAATTCATATATGGTCAGGATTTTTCCTTTTATTTTCACCTGGAAATTCTGCGAATAACAGAGTCCCTGTCCTGTAGAGTCTACGCTCACTCATTGGATAGAAAACTGGCGAAAAGACAGAATTCAGAGAGTAGTGGTTAATGATTCTTCCTCTGAATGGTCTAAGGATATCAGTGGTGTCCCCCAAGGTTCAGTGCTGAGACCCTTACTTTTTATTATCTTTATAAATGATATGGGGTCTGGGATTTCAGTCTTTACAGATGACACCAAGATATGGAGTGGAATAACGTCCTTACAGGACGTCTCCAACTTACAAGCCGACCTCAATGCTCTGTCTAATTGGGCAACTGTGTGGCAAATGAGGTTTATTGTTGATAAATGTAAAGTTCTGCACTTGGGGGCTAAGAATATGCATCATACATACTAGGGGGAGTACAACTGGGGGAGTCCATGGTGGAGAAGGATCTGGGGGAATCAATGGTGGAGAAGGATCTGGGGGAATCAATGGTGGAGAAGGATCTGGGGGAATCAGTGGTGGAGAAGGATCTGGGGTAATCAGTGGTGGAGAAGGATCTGGGGGAATCAGTGGTGGAGAAGGATCTGGGGGAATCAATGGTGGAGAAGGATCTGGGGGAATCAGTGGTGGAGAAGGATCTGGGGGAATCAGTGGTGGAGAAGGATCTGGGGGAATCAATGGTGGAGAAGGATCTGGGGGAATCAATGGTGGAGAAGGATCTGGGGGAATCAGTGGTGGAGAAGGATCTGGGGTAATCAGTGGTGGAGAAGGATCTGGGGGAATCAATGGTGGAGAAGGATCTGGGGAAATCAATGGTGGAGAAGGATCTGGGGTAATCAGTGGTGGAGAAGGATCTGGGGGAATCAATGGTGGAGAAGGATCTGGGGGAATCAATGGTGGAGAAGGATCTGGGGGAATCAGTGGTGGAGAAGGATCTGGGGTAATCAGTGGTGGAGAAGGATCTGGGGGAATCAATGGTGGAGAAGGATCTGGGGAAATCAATGGTGGAGAAGGATCTAGGGGAATCAGTGGTGGAGAAGGATCTGGGGGAATCCATGGTGGAGAAGGATCTGGGGGGAATCAATGGTGGAGAAGGATCTGGGGGAATCAATGGTGGAGAAGGATCTAGGAGAATCAGTGGTGGAGAAGGATCTGGGGGAATCAATGGTGGAAAAGGATCTGGGGGGAATCAGTGGTGGAGAAGGATCTGGGGGAATCAATGGTGGAGAAGGATCTGGGGGAATCAATGGTGGAGAAGGATCTGGGGAAATCAATGGTGGAGAAGGATCTAGGGGAATCGGTGGTGGAGAAGGATCTGGGGGAGTCAATGGTGGAGAAGGATCTGGGGGAATCAATGGTGGAAAAGGATCTGGGGGGAATCAGTGGTGGAGAAGGATCTGGGGGAATCAATGGTGGAGAAGGATCTGGGGGAATCAATGGTGGAGAAGGATCTGGGGAAATCAATGGTGGAGAAGGATCTAGGGGAATCGGTGGTGGAGAAGGATCTGGGGGAGTCAATGGTGGAGAAGGATCTGGGGGAATCAATGGTGGAGAAAGATCTGGGGGTTTTGATAGATCATAAGCTCAATAATAACATGCAATTCCAAGCTGCGGTTTCCAAAGCGAGCAAAGTCCTTTCTTATATAAGAGAGGGATGGACTCCAGAGAGAGAGACATCATCTGTACAAATCATTAGTAAGACCTCATCTGGAATATGCAGTTCAGTTTTGGGCTCCAGTTCTCAAAAAGGATATCGGGGAACTGGAGAAAGTGCAGAGAAGGGCAACCAAACTGATAAGAGGCATGGAGGAGCTCAGCTATGAGGAGAGATTAGAGGAACTGAATATATTCTCTCTTGTGAAGAAGAGGTTAAGGTGGGGGATATGATCACCATATATAAATACATAAGGGGGATATGATCACCATGTATAAATATATAAGGGGGGATATGATCACCATGTATAAATACATAAGGGGGGGATATGATCACCATGTATAAATACATAAGGGGGGATATGATCTCCATGTATAAATACATAAGGGGTCAGTATACTTGATGTTGAGTTATTCACTTTAAGGTCATCACAGAGGACAAGGGGACACTCTTTACATCTGGAGGAAAAAAGATTTAATCTCCAAATACAGAAAGGTTTCTTCACAGTAAGAGCTGTGAACATGTGGAATAGACTCCCTCCAGAGGTGGTTCTGGCCAGCTCAGTAGATTGCTTTAAGAAAGTCCTGGATACTTTCCTAAATGTACAGAATATAACTGGATGACATTTATAGGTAAAGTTGATCCAGGGAAAATCCGATTGCCTCTCGGGAGGATCAGGAAGGATTTTTTACCACTGCTGGAGATAAATTGGATCGTACTTTGCTGTTTTTTTTGCCTTCCTCTGGATTAACTGCGGGTGTATATGGGATTGTATGATTTTGTTTTTGGTTGAACTAGATGGACTTGTGTCCTTTTTCAACCTGACTAACTATGTAACTCCTCCACTGTATCTATGGAGGGATCCATGTGCTTCAGGCCTTAACCCTTTTGCTGCTACAGTACCTCCATTTGACTTGGTATCAGCCTACTATTGTCTTTGTACAGCAGAGCTCAGACTGGGTGAGGAAGAAGCAGCACAAAAAAACCCAAAACAAACAAGCGGTTGTCCTGCACGGCTTATGTGCTAACAAGGAACATGCTGATAGGAGGAGTGAGCAGAGTAACAGAGAAGTAAATTTTTTGCACTGCTTCTCTTTTTACTGCTGAGTTACAGGCTTGGGGGGAGGGATAGACGACTTGTAAGCTCCTACCTCAGGCAAGATCTACACAGGAGATTGTTGGTAACTTAATGCGGATAATGACTGGGAGCAGCAAAGGGCCTCCATGCAGATGGAACTAATGTCTTCCTATGATGTCAGGTACACAAGGAGCGTGCAGGAGCCCCTCTTGGGATCATTGCACAAGATCAGAGCATTGTGTGGTCAAGCGGGACTAATCACTACTACATGGCTACATTGTTCTATCTGTTTAGGGATCAGTTGCTGCTCCTGGGGATTATTCACCACCGATTTCCATACTGTGATTAAGCTGTTAAAAAACCTCCTAAAAACAAATGTTGCAAAGACAAAAAGCATTTATTCCATTAGCCTCCAGATACTCACATCTTCTGCTGTGGTTCTCTATGTCTACCGGTTGGCCGCTCCATGATTGCTGTAAGCCTCAATTTTTACCATCATCCCCACTGATCACCAATGTAAGGAACATTCTTCTCACTGATCACCAATGTAAGGAGCATTCTTCTCACTGATCACCAATGTAAGGAGCATTCTTCCCACTGATCACCAATGTAAGGAACATTCTTCCCACTGATCACCAATGTAAGGAACATTCTTCCCACTGATCACCAATGTAAGGAACATTCTTCTCACTGACCACCAATATAAGGGACATTCTTCTCACTGATCACCAATGTAAGGAACATTCTTCTCACTGATCACCAATGTAAGGAACATTCTTCTCACTGATCACCAATGTAAGGAACATTCTTCCCACTGATCACCAATGTAAGAAGCATTCTTCTCACTGATCACCAATGTAAGAAGCATTCTTCCCACTGACCACCAATGTAAGGAGCATTCTTCTCACTGATCACCAATGTAAGGAGCATTCTTCTCACTGACCACCAATGTAAGGAGCATTCTTCTCACTGACCACCAATGTAAGAAGCATTCTTCTCACTGACCACCAATGTAAGAAGCATTCTTCTCACTGATCACCAATGTAAGGAGCATTCTTCTCACTGACCACCAATGTAAGGAGCATTCTTCTCACTGATCACCAATGTAAGGAACATTCTTCTCACTGATCACCAATGTAAGGAACATTCTTCTCACTGATCACCAATGTAAGGGACATTCTTCTCACTGATCACCAATGTAAGGAACATTCTTCTCACTGATCACCAATGTAAGGAACATTCTTCCCACTGACCACCAATGTAAGGGACATTCTTCTCACTGATCACCAATGTAAGGAGCATTCTTCTCACTGACCACCAATGTAAGGAACATTCTTCTCACTGATCACCAATGTAAGGAACATTCTTCTCACTGATCACCAATGTAAGGAACATTCTTCCCACTGATCACCAATGTAAGGAACATTCTTCTCACTGATCACCAATGTAAGGAACATTCTTCTCACCGATCACCAATGTAAGGAACATTCTTCCCACTGATCACCAATGTAAGGAACATTCTTCCCACTGTCTAGTGTAAGCGTACATACAGTATCTGGCACTGTATGTCACAGTATGAGTACTGTGACATACTGAAGCAGAGCATGATCCCCTCCCTTCAGAGACTGGGCCGCAGGGCAGTATTCCAACATGATAACCACCCCAAACACACCTCCAAGACCACCACTGCCTTGCTAAAGAAGCTGAGGGTAAAGGTGATGGACTGGCCAAGCATGTCTCCAGACCTAAACCCTATTGATCATCTGTGGGACATCCTCAAACGGAAGGTGGAGGAGTGCAAGGTCTCTAACATCCACCAGCTCTGTGATGTCATCATAGGGGAGGGGAAGAGGACTCCAGTGACAACCTGTGAAGCTGTGGTGAATTCCATGCCAAAGAGGGTTAAGGCAGTGCTGGAAAATAATGGTGACCACACAAAATATTGACACTTTGGGCTCAATTTGGACATTTTCACTTAGGGGTGTACTGACTTTTGTTGATAGCGGTTTAGACAGTAATGGCTGTGTGTTGAGTTATTTTGGGGGGACAGTAAATTTACACTGTTATACAAGCTGTACACTCACTACTTTACATTGTAGACAAGTGTCATTTCTTCAGTGTTGTCACATGAAAAGCTAGAAGAAAATATTTACAAAAATGTGAGGGGTGTACTTACTTTTGTGAGATACTGTATATGGGTGGTCATCAACCCTGTCCTCAGGGCCCACTAACAGGCCAGGTTTTATGTATTACTTTGTGGAGATGTAGACTAGAATTCTGCAATCACTGAGCAGCAAATGATATCACCTGTCATGTATTTCAGTTATCTTACACACCTGGCCTGTTAGTGGGCTCTGAGGACGTGGTTGGTGACCACGGCTGTATATCACATTCATGTTCATTGATGATATATACAGTAGAGGAAGGAAGTGTTGCAGAAGATTGCGATATTCTCAGTTTGTTACGTTGTATTTTCTTTTATTTATAATTTTCGGCTCTCACTGATTACGATATTTTGCCATAAAATGCAGAGATAACAATTCTCATTGAGGAATCCCCGAGGAGATATTTGAAGGGTTCCTCCATGTTAGGAGGGGGTCTTCAAAAAGTTTTGACACTTTTATATTTTCGTTGTAAGCGGTGAGGGCGGGTGGAGTGGTCATTGGTCGTGTCTGAGTGTCATGTGACTCTTCTGTCTGGCTGACCTTGAAGTCCAGTACAAGAATTGTCACGCCGTGGTGAAGATGGCTGCAAAACATATACAAAAAGTGAGGAAACTTTTTGAAGGACCCTCGTTAAAAATGTTGGGTAAGGCCGGCCTCCTCCATCAGACCATCGGAAGTCAGGGGTCCTGCTCGGGCTGCCGGTATTTCGGGAGTAGTGATCGGTAATCTTTGCAGTAATGAGATCCCATTCCTGGTTGCGTTGTACATAAAGCCGTCCTTTTCCATGCTCTGACCGGGGGAGGTGTGGAGGAACTCAACCCACAGCGAGGTCACAGCGCGCCGCTTGCCTTGAAGCCGGTTTGTTCCCATGGAAACGTTTTTTGTGTTTACACACAGTGACCGGCACGGCTTACTACGGGCCCCATTGTTCCCGAACATAATAAGTCAGCTATTTGCAGAAATGTTTGTGAGTGTTTGAGGACGGGCGGCCCTGTGATGAGGGGCAGCTGACTTTATGAATGGAGGGGATGGTGGCCTTGTCACCTCGTCCTCATGTGACTGTTTACATGGAGTGCGATTGAATTCCGGCCCCCAGCGGGTGACCTTTTCATTGATAGGTTTGTTCTTTGGAAACAATGAGACGGTAGCCTGTGACACCCCGTTACGTTTTTAGGCACGTGTGATTACGTTGGGGTGACACCGCCGAGAAGGTTCTTCCATTCCCCCGGTGAAGACCCAATCGCTAAAATATCATGTAAGCTTTAAGGTGGACGCAAATTTCCCTGAGACGACCAACAAACCTTCATTGTTACATACAGAAGTTAGTCTGGTTATAAAAAAGACACAAGTCCATCCAGTTCAACCAATCTCACCATTTTAACTACTGAAGCTCCGGAAGGTTTTATCCCCTTCATGACCAGGCCAATTTTCGGCACTGAGCTACTTTAACTGGTATTTACGCGGCCATGCAACATTGTACCCAAATTGTATAAAAAAAAAAAAAAAAAAATTACTTTTTACTATAAAACATCAAATAAAAAAAAGTGAATTTCTTTATACATTTTTTTCAAAATGTATTCTGCTACATGTCGTCTTTGGTAAAAAAAAAAAAAAAAGAAGATAAAAAGAAATAAAAGTATGTTTTACTTTTTGCTGTAAAACAGCGGAATTTGTTGTTGGAAAATTTGAGATCCAGATCCCAAATTTTGTTTGTCGGAAACTCTGATGGGAAATGTCCGATGGGAGCGTACACACGGTCGGAATTGTGCACACACGGTCGGAATTGCGTACACACGGCCAGAATTGCGTACACACGGTCAGAATTGTGTACACACGGTCAGAATTGCGTACACACGGTCGGAATTGCGCACACACGGTCGGAATTGTGCACACACGGTCGGAATTGTGTACACACGGTGGGAATTGTGTACACACGGTGGGAATTGTGTACACACGGTCGGAATTGTGCACACACGGTCGGAATTGTGCACACACGGTCGGAATTGTGCACACACGGTCGGAATTGCGTACACACGGTCGGAATTGCATACACACGGTCTGAATTGTGTACACACGGTCTGAATTGTGTACACACGGTCTGAATTGCGTACACACGGTCGGAATTGAGTACACACGGTCGGAATTGCGTACACACGGTCGGAATTGTGTACACACGGTCGGAATTGTGTACACACGGTCGGAATTGCGTACACACGGTCGGAATTGTGTACACACGGTGGGAATTGCGTACACATGGTCGGAATTGTGTACACACGGTCTGAATTGCGTACACACGGTCTGAATTGTGTACACACGGTCTGAATTGTGTACACACGGTCGGAATTGTGTACACACGGTCTGAATTGCGTACACACGGTCGGAATTGAGTACACACGGTCGGAATTGCGTACACACGGTCGGAATTGCGTACACACGGTCGGAATTGTGTACACACGGTGGGAATTGCGTACACATGGTCGGAATTGTGTACACACGGTCGGAATTGTGTACACACAGTCGGAATTGCGTACACACGGTCGGAATTGTGTACACACGGTCGGAATTGTGTACACACAGTCGGAATTGCGTACACACGGTGGGAATTGCGTACACATGGTCGGAATTGTGTACACACGGTCTGAATTGCGTACACACGGTCGGAATTGTGTACACACGGTCGGAATTTCCAATGACGAGCTCCCATCCAACATTTCCCCGACGAGCATTACGCGCCATTAGTGTAAGGGTGTGCAAACTTATGTAATCATATTGTTTTGTTTTTACTTCCCTCCACCTAAAAGATTTCAGTTTGTTGTTCTCCTGAGTTGTACAATTTATGGGTCACATGAAAGGTGGGAAAAGTTCTGAAATGATTTCTCTTTGTCTCATTTTTTTTACATCCCAGAAACCGGACATTTTACCCCCCCGGGGTGTATATATACTGTATACAGGGGTGTGTATATATACTGTATACAGGGGGTGTGTATATATACTGTATATAGGGGTGTGTATATATACTGTATACAGGGGGGTGTATATATACTGTATACAGGGGGTGTGTATATACTGTATACAGGGGGGTGTATATATACTGTATACAGGGGGTGTGTATATATACTGTATACAGGGGGGGTGTATATATACTGTATACAGGGTGTGTGTATATATAATGTATACAGGGTGTGTGTATATATACTGTATACAGGGTGTGTGTATATATAATGTATACAGGGTGTGTGTATATATACTGTATACAGGGGGTGTGTATATATACTGTATACAGGGGTGTATATATACTGTATACAGGGGTGTGTATATATACTGTATACAGGGGGTGTGTATATATACTGTATATAGGGGTGTGTATATATACTGTATACAGGGGGGTGTATATATACTGTATACAGGGGGTGTGTATATATACTGTATACAGGGGGTGTGTATATATACTGTATACAGGGGGGTGTATATATACTGTATACAGGGGTGTGTATATACACTGTATACAGGGGGTGTGTATATACACTGTATACAGGGGGTTTGTATATATACTGTATACAGGGGTGTGTATATATACTGTATACAGGGGGTGTGTATATATACTGTATACAGCGGTGTGTGTATATACTGTATACAGGGGTGTATATATATATATATATATATTGTATACAGGGGGGGTGTGTATATACTGTATACAGGGGGGTGTATATATACTGTATACAGGGGGGTGTATATATACTGTATACAGGGGTGTGTATATATACTGTATACAGCGGTGTGTGTATATACTGTATACAGGGGTGTATATATATATATACTGTATACAGGGGGGGTGTGTATATACTGTATACAGGGGGGTGTATATATACTGTATACAGGGGTGTGTATATATACTGTATATAGGGTGTGTGTATATATACTGTATACAGGGTGTGTGTATATATACTGTATACAGGGGGTGTGTATATATACTGTATACAGGGGGGGTGTATATATATACTGTATACAGGGGGGGTGTATATAATGTATACAGGGGGGGTGTATATATACTGTATACAGGGTGTGTGTATATATACTGTATACAGGGTGTGTGTATATATACTGTATACAGGGTGTGTGTATATATACTGTATACAGGGTGTGTGTATATATACTGTATACAGGGGGTGTGTATATATACTGTATACAGGGTGTGTGTATATATACTGTATACAGGGGGGTGTATATATACTGTATACAGGGGTGTGTATATATACTGTATACAGGGTGTGTGTATATATACTGTATACAGGGGGGGGGTGTATATATACTGTATACAGGGGGGGTGTATATATACTGTATATAGGGGTGTGTAGACTTTTTATCTCCACTGTATATACAGAACAGGTGACAGAGTTCAGGCTTCAATCAGAGGCTTCTCACACTGACTGTGACCCGGTGATGTGACTATTGTGATCGCCATTTACACGTCTTCTTCAGTTACACTTTTGCTTAGAGATCAGCGGAGTGGATATTTGTTTGTCGTCTCTTTTCTGTAACCTGTAATTATCTCCTTCATGTGATCTCCGAACGTGTGCATGGAAACCGGAGCGAGCCGCGCGTTCTCCTCCACAGGCGACAAATGTCAATTCCTCGTTACCAACACAGGATTTCCGGGGGCGCTGTGCTGCTCAGACAGATTTTTTAAAGTGGAGCTAAACCTCCCCTCCCCTCCCCCCTTCCCGAGTAACGTTCATGTGAACTCTCGTATGTACAGAATGACACGCGCTAAAGCCCCCTTCACACCTGAGCAATGTTTTTTGGCACTTTCTTTTTTTGTTTGTTTTTTGTTTGCTTTTGTACGGCGTATTTGAGCACTTGTGTACAGCGCTTTTAAAGCGTTTTGAGATTTGGCATTTTTTTTTATTAGCCAATAGAGAAAAATATAATCTGTTTATTTTACTTTTTTGTAAGGGGTTAAAGGTTATGGTTAGAGGTTCAGTTATGTAAATGTATTAAATTATTTATGTAATTACTTATTATTTATTTATTTATTTAGTTAGGTCAGGGTTAGGATTAGGGTTCGTTCTAAATATGAGGGTACCGGGTTATTATTGGGGTTAATATTAGGGTTAGGGTTATTTTATTTATTTTCATATATTTTATTTATTTGTGACTATTAAAATGTATTAATGTAATTTATTTATTAATTAATTTATTTTTTTTCACTTTTTTGTAAGGGGTTAAGGGGTAGGGGTTAAAGAGTATGGTAAGGGGTTAAGTTATATAAATAATTTATTTTATACTTATGTATTTAATATTAGGGTTAAGGTTATTTTATATCTTATATTGTATTTATTTATTTATGATTATCAAAATGTCAATATTTATTATTTATAAATGTATTTTTTACTTAAGGAGTAGGAGTAGAGGTTAAAGGTTATGGTTAGGGCTGGGGGATCATTTATTTAAATATTTAATTTATTATTTATTTTGTTAGGTTGGGGTTAGGAATTAGGAGTAGGGTTAATGGATAATATTAGGGTTCAGGGTTATTATTAGGGTTAATGGTTAGAATTTGGGTTAGGCTTTAATATTAGTTTTTTTTAAATATATTTTCATACTATTTATTTATTTATGATAATCAAAATGCCTTAATGTAATTTATTTTTTAATTTATAAATGTTTTTTTATTTTTAGGTGTAGGGGTTAAAGGTTATGGTTAGGGTTAGGAGATAATTTATTTAAATATTTAATTTATTATTATTTATTTATTTATTTTGTCAGGGTAGGGTTAGGAATTAGGATTAGGGTTAATGGATAATATTAGGGTTCAGGGTTATTATTAAGTTTAATGGTTAGGGGTTAATATTAGAGTTAGGGTTATTTTATACATTTTCATACATTTTATTTATTTATGGTTATCAAAATGTGTTAATGTAATTTATTTATAATTTATGAATTTATTTATTTTTTTACTGTAGGAGTAGGGGTTAAAGGGTAATGGTTAGGGTTAGGGGATAATTTATTTAAATATTTAATTAATTTATTTTGTTAGGTTACGGTTAGGAGTTAGGATTAGGGTTAGTGGATAATATTAGGGTTCGGGGTTATTATTAGGATTAATTAATGTAAATGTATTATTTATTCTTTTTTTTTTTTGACTTTTTTTTGTAAGGGGTTCAGGAATGGGGTTAAAGGTTATAGGTTAAGGGGTTAAAGGTTATAGTCAGGGTTAGGGGATAATTTATTTAAATATTTCATTTTTTATTATTTATTTATTTATATTAGGGTTAGGGGTTAATATTAGGGTTTGGGTTATTTTATTTATTTTTCTTATTTATTTATAATTATTATATGTATTTTTTTCATTATTTATTTTGTTAATTGTTATTATTATTATTATTATTATTTTGCATTAGAGCAGAAAAACACACAACACACTAAAATGCTCAAAGCCGCTCTAATCAAGCGTTTTGCTTTTCTATGGAACAAAAAAGTAAAAAACGCACCAATCTTCCCAGCTTCCCTCGAGCTACAAAAAAAAGCTCCAGTACTTTTTTGAGCTTTTGGCTGACTTGTAGAGGAGATCCGACCCAACTCCATAGAGAATCATTGATTTTTTTTTCTCCTCCAGCGCTTTGGAGCTTCGCACTACAAAACGCTGAGGTGTAAATGGGGCCTAGGTGAGCCATACCGCGCCCGGGCACATTGACCAATCGGCCAATCGACTAGCCTGTGTGCCCATAGGAGGGAGGGGAGGAGCTTATTTAGCATTGTGCAGGTGTCAAATTACTTCCTGATTTTTTAAAATTAACTTTAAATTGAATTTAAATTAAACAAAAATCAAAATGTAATTAAATGAAAAATTTGGGGGGGGGGGGGATGTAATTAAATTAAAAATGTTGTAATTTTTTGAAAAAAAACAAAAAACATTTTGATCAATTAAAAAAACTAAATGAAAGTACTTTTTTTTAATTTGAACTTTCGAAATTTTTCAGTCTTCTGTTCACCTGTCCTGTTTTTTTCTCCACTTCCTCACAGACCTGCACAGGGTAACGGCTGCAGGTGACCACTCCCCCTAATTTTTTCCTTGGGCATCAGACCATCGAAGATGGTGGCACCAGAGTGTGGGAGGAAGGGGGGGCAGGGGGGGCAGGGCCAGCATTGAGGGGACTGAAGTTTCTCTTTAAATTAAATGTAAAATGAAACAAAAATATAAATTAAATTTAAATACATTTTGAAAAAAATTGAAAAAATGAAAATAAAAAATAAAAATGTATATTTTGATACATTTAAAAAATTCAATGAAATAACTTTTAATATTATCATTTAAACTTTCTGAATGTTTCAGTCTTCTGTTCACCTGTCTTATTTTTTTTGTCCACTTCGTCAGAGACCTGCACAGGGTAACGGCTGCAGGTGACCACTCCCCTAATTTTTTCCTTGGGCACCAGACCATCAAAGATGGTGGCACCAGAGTGTGGGAGGGGGGGGGGGCAGGGCCAGCATTGAGGGGACTGATGTTTCTGTTTAAATTAAATGTAAAATTAAACAAAAAAATTAAAAGAAATTTAAATACATTTTGAAAAAAAATTGAAAAAAGGAAAATAAAAAAACATTTTGATACATTTAAAAATTTCAATTAAATAACTTATTTTTGTTTAATTTTACATTTAATGACAGGTTAACGCTGCAGGTGACCACTCCCCTAATTTTTTCCCTTTGCAACAGACCTTCAAAGATGGTTGCCCCGGTTGGTTGGGGGGGGGGGGGGGGCAGAGAGGGCATTGAGGGGACTGAAGTTCCTTTTTGAATTAAATGTAAAATAAAACAAAAATATACATTAAAACTAACTACATTTAAAGAAAATAAAAATAAAAAATTTAAACATTTTGATAAATTAAATACATTTTTAAAAATTACATTTAAATGACTTTTTTTATTATTTAAACTTTCTAAATTTCTCAGTCTCCTGTTCACCGACCGGTTTTATTTCTACTTCTTGGAGGGGGTGACGCCGCGCAGGTGACCGCAATCCTTATTTCTTCGCTGCTCTTTATACAAACGCACATTTCAGTGTTTCCAGTCCCAACAATAAACAAGTTACAGTCAATCCAGGACATTATTCTCGCGGCCGTCACCCTAATCTCAGCAAACAACCAAAGAAATGTCCCCGGACTGACGAAGGCCGTTCATCACTCCGGAGGGTGACGATCGCTCGCCCCTTCACCAGAAAAGACGTATTTGCGGCTTCGTGTTTAAAAAGCATTTGTCAAAACACCACTTAAGAGGAGTTTATGAGAGCGAGGAGCTTGAAGGAGCAAATATTTCTTTTTGTTGTATTTTTCTTTGTTGGATAAAAAAAACAAACCTGAAGAAAGTTCATTCGTAACGTGTCATTACTGATCGTTATTAGCCGGAATTTATGTTCTGCAGTACAAATACGTTCTTACCCTTCCCGTGTCCTGAGCGCACCTGCGGCCTTGTGAAAGAACGATATGATGTAACACCTGCAGGAATGCAAGAAGGAAATTTTGACTCAATTGTAACATTTTTCAAGTATTAAAGTAAAACTACAACCAAAAATAAGATAAAAATGATCAGCCCATTACAGAGCATCCGGAAAGTATTCACAGTGCTTCACTTCTTCCACATTTTGTTATGTTACAGCCTTATTCTAAAAAGGATTAAATTCATTATTTCCCTCAAAATTCTACAAACAATCCCCCATAATGGCAACGTGAGAGAAGATTGTTTGAAATATTTGAAAATTTATTAAAAAAATAAAAATCCCATGTACATAAGTATCCCAGACTCCTCCCATCACAGACCCCTCCCATCACAGGCTCCTCCCATGTACATAAGTATCACAGGCTCTTCCCATGTACATAAGTATCACAGGCTCCTCCCATGTACATAAGTTTCACAGGCTCCTCCCATGTACATAAGTATCACAGACTCCTCCCATGTACATAAGTATCACAGGCTCCTCCCATGTACATAAGTATCACAGGCTCCTCCCATGTACATAAGTATCACAGGCTCCTCCCATGTACATAAGTATCACAGGCTCCTCCCATGTACATAAGTATCACAGGCTCCTCCCATGTACATAAGTATCACAGGCTCCTCCCATGTACATAAGGATCACAGACTCCTCCCATGTACATAAGGATCACAGACTCCTCCCATGTACATAAGTATCACAGACTCCTCCCATGTACACAAGTATCACAGGCTCCTCCCATGTACACAAGTATCACAGGCTCCTCCCATGTACATAAGTATCACAGGCTCCTCCCATGTACATAAGGATCACAGACTCCTCCCATGTACATAAGGATCACAGACTCCTCCCATGTACATAAGTATCACAGTCTGTGATAGGAGTCTGTGATGGGAGGAGTCAGTGATACTATGTACATGGGAGGAGTCTGTGATGGGAGGAGTCTGTGATACTTAACATAACAAAATGTGGAAAAAGTGAAGCGCTGTGAATACTTTCCGGATGCATAGTACAAGATAAAATAATAAAAACAGGTTTGGCTACAATATTCACCTCCATAGATTTCCCCCCGCTGTACTTTTTTTGCCACTAGATGTCCTCAGTCTGATGGCCAGGATCATTCAAAACATTTCCTCTGAACCCAGGTGGTCTTGGACCCACCCCCCAGCTTGAGCTCATCTCTCTGTCACTCTGCTTTCTCCTCCTATCAGCATGCTTCTT
Source organism: Lithobates septentrionalis (assembly GCA_037952835.1). Classification (NCBI taxonomy): domain Eukaryota; kingdom Metazoa; phylum Chordata; class Amphibia; order Anura; family Ranidae; genus Lithobates; species Lithobates septentrionalis. The sequence goes on along the minus strand of JBBDGP010003310.1, from coordinate 73,586 downwards.
GTGAGCACATGAACTGATTGACTGCTGGTGCTGCTTCTTCCTCTCACACTCCAGCCTTGCTGTACAGGGACTGCAAAGGGCTGATAATAGATCGAATTTAGGTACTGCCACTGCTTGTGTTTAAAAAATACATTCAACAATGTATTAACGGATAACTGGGCTGTATTCATTTTTTTGTCTTTGAAATCTTCCTGGAGTTCAGCTTTAAAGCCCAACTTTTTAAAGGGGAACTCTGTGCAGTAATCCAGTGTGAGACTTCCTGTAATAAAGACCGCTCACTGCTGCTCCCTCTCCTTGTGCAGGGGGACTGGTCTTGTCTCTGCCCCCTCCTGAAGTGGGTGGAGGCTTCCGGGCCTCTCCCAAAGCTCTGCACTCTCCTTGTGCAGGGGGGACTGATCTTGTCTCCGCCCCCCCTCCCGTAGTTTTCTGTTGTGGGTGGGACCTGCTGGGCCCCTCCCACAGCTCTGCACAGGCTATGTACAGCACGGTGATGATGTCACTGCTAATTTTACAAAGTAATATCTGGGTTTGCAATGGAGGGAGCACATACGAGTACCCCCCATAGGAAGTGGCTTGCTGTGGGGGCACTGAGTGGGGGGGGGGAGCCAAGAGAGTTGGCAAGAGACCTGAGAAGTGGATTGGGGCTGCTCTGTGCAAAACATTCTTTAACCACTTGCCGACCGCAATACATATACATACGCTGCAGTTCGAGGTGCACCGGGGTTATGGTTGAAGCTGTCACCCATAACCCCCTGAATTTTTTTTTTTTTGCAGCCACCGGCTGGCTTTCTCATGAAAGAAGTCAGAGCGGCTAATTAGCTGCTGGATCAAAGAAGGGGCGGGAGGGAAAGACCCCCTCCCCCCGCCGGTGTTCCTTGGGCTTAACGGTTTCACCGGCGTGCCCGAAAAACGATCCCATGGTTCACCTGCCCGGCCATAGAGGTTCCCAGAGACCAGATCCTCTCTGATCGCCTCTATGGCCTTGGAGGACCGGAGCGACATCATGACATCACTTCCGGTCCAGGGCGAAAGTAAAACATATTTTTTTTAAAAGCAAAAGATTTTTTTTTTGTGTGTCACATATACTCCAAGTGACTGGGGGGTGGTGGGATGGGGGGGGGGGGGGGGGGTTTGTTGAACGGGGGTGGTGGGATGGGGGGGGGGGTTTGTTGAAGGGGGGTGGTTTGTGTTTTTTTTGGGTTTGGCTTGGTCTGGTGTTATTTTGTTTTTGTGGTTTTGACTGTATTGTTTTAAATGTTGTTTCCATTTAAAATTATAAAAAGCATTTGATTAAAAAAAAAAGAAAAAGATCAAAACATTTTTTTTTTTTTGATCTTTTGCTTTTAAAGGTAGAGGAAAGATTTGGGGTCTTTTTGACCCCCCAGATCTCTCAGTAAAGAGGACCTGTGACTCACTAATTCCTATTACTAGAGATATTTACATTCCTTGTAATAAGAATAAAAGTGATTAAAAAAAAATAAAATTAAAGGGATAGTGTAAAAAAGAAATAGATTAAAAAAAAAGTAAAGTGCCCTAAATCCCCCATGTTCATGCGCAGAAGCAAACGCATACGTAAGTCGCGCCCACATTTGTAAACGGTGTTCGCACCACACATGTGAGATATCACCGCGAACGTCAGAGCGAGAGCAATAATTCTAGCACTAGACCTCCTCTGTAACTCTAAATGGGTAACCTGTAAAAAAATTTAAAGCGTCGCCTATGGAGATTTTTAACTACCGTAGTTTTTCGCCATTCCACGAGCGCGCGCAATTTTAAAGCGTGAAATGTTAGGTATCTATTTACTCGGCATAACATCATCTTTTATATTCTACAAAAAAATTGAATATTGTATTGTGTTTCTTTTTTTTTAATCAATTAAAGTGTATTTTTTCCAAAAAAATTGCGTTTGAAAAAACGCTGCGCAAATACCGTGTGACATAAAAAAAATGGCAACAATTGCCATTTTATTCCCTAGGGTCTCTGCTAAAAAAAATAAAAAACTAAAAATATATATATATATATATATATATATATATATATATATATATATATATATATATATATATATATATATATATATCTATATATTTTTTATATATAGATATATATATATATATATATTTTTTTTTTTTTTTTTTTTCTAGCAAAAAAAAAAAAATACTGATTTGAACTTGTAAACAAAGTCTGGTCTGTCATATATTATTATTTTTTCTATGTTTTGTAAACAATTTATGTAAGCTTTATTGTCATTTTCTATCAATATTATTTTGATCTGTCGTTGTGAGGTCCATAGGCTGGTGCCTACTTGGTAATCCAGCAAACTCCATGCAGCTACCAATGCTCCGGGCGTCTTCTATAACCCAGAATTCTGTGGCCATTGTGGTAAAATGTTATTTTCTTTCTCTAGATTTGGGAGATGTTAGCACTTAGCATGGTACATACAGTATATGGGAAGACCCTTTATAATAAGACTCAATTATAGAATGACTCCTGTAGTCACACTTGTTATATCAGCTGTGTCTCTTTTTTTGAAGTGGAGTTGTCCTTTAAGCTGAACACACAGTCATGAAGACGGGGAAGTCTTCTTCTTGCACCATTGTGTATCGGCCGGGATCAGCTAATCCGCTTTTGTCGCAGAGTAAACTCTCCCATTGAGGATTGTAGCCGCGTTGGCTTTGCACTCATAGTAACCTTATTTACCAAGATCAGCTCGGTTAATTGAAGTTTCACATTTCTTTTGTATCCTCGCTGAACCCCGGCCAGGGAGAAGGAATCTAATTCAGACAAATAGCCAGCTTGTGCCTGTGCCAGGCTGCCGGAGACATGGCACCTGCCGTCCATTCATACCCAACACAGATCTAGCCTTTAGCTGACCGATGCCAGTCATATATACAAGGCACCACTGCCCGTGGGTGATTTCTGCACTGGGGGGGAGGGGGGGGGGGGTGTCTGCCAGGCCAAGCCTGGAAACTCTGGTGCTACACGTACTTCGACTCTTCAATTTCCACATCAATGATGATGTCCTTCCTTCCTTGTGCCAAGCTTGCCAAAGAAATTGCTCTCTATTGTCTGGATGTGGTCAGAGCTATCTGTTCCTAGGTCCACCATTGCTAGATGCTTAGGACAACTCATGGTAAGAGATTGTACTCTAAAGCAGTGGTCTCCAAACTGCGGCCCGGCCCTTAGGACACTATTCTTCCAACTGACATCAATGATGAGGCACTATTCCTCCCACTGATACCATCAATGGGACACTATTCCTCCAACTGACATCAATGATGAGGCACTATTCCTCCAACTGACATCAATGATGAGGCATTATTCCTCCCACTGATACCATCAATGGGACACTATTCCTCCAACTGACATCAATGATGAGGCACTATTCCTCCAACTGACATCAATGATGAGGCACTATTCCTCCCACTGATACCATCAATGGGACACTATTCCTCCAACTGACATCAATGATGAGGCACTATTCCTCCAACTGACATCAATGATGAGGCACTATTCCTCCCACTGATACCATCAATGGGACACTATTCCTCCAACTGACATCAATGATGAGGCACTATTCCTCCCACTGATACCATCAATGGGACACTATTCCTCCAACTGACATCAATGATGAGGCACTATTCCTCCAACTGACATCAATTATGAGGCACTATTCCTCCCACTGATACCATCAATGGGACACTATTCCTCCAACTGACATCAATGATGAGGCACTATTCCTCCAACTGACATCAATGATGAGGCACTATTCCTCCAACTGACATCAATGATGAGGCACTATTCCTCCCACTGATACCATCAATGGGACACTATTCCTCCAACTGACATCAATGATGAGGCACTATTCCTCCAACTGACATCAATGATGAGGCACTATTCCTCCCACTGATACCATCAATGGGACACTATTCCTCCAACTGACATCAATGATGAGGCACTATTCCTCCAACTGACATCAATGATGAGGCACTATTCCTCCCACTGATACCATCAATGGGACACTATTCCTCCAACTGACATCAATGATGAGGCACTATTCCTCCAACTGACATCAATGATGGGACACTATTCATCCCACTGACACCATGGATGGGGCACTGTTCCTCCTACTAAGACCAGCGATGGGGCACTATTCCTCCCACTGACACCATGGATGGGGCACTGCTCCTCCTACTAAGACCAGCAATGGGGCACTATTCCTCCCACTGACACCATGGATGGGGCACTGCTCCTCCTACTAAGACCAGCGATGGGGCACTATTCCTCCCACTGACACCATCTATGGGGAACAGTTCCTCCTACTAAGACCAATGATGGGGCACTATTGATCTTTTATTAAAAGAATCAAGCAACCAATTTTATACAAAAGTAAAAAACAAAACCAAAGTACAAAACTTCAACATAAATCCAAGGAATACACATCCATGTTCAGAATATATACAATATATACATAATCCACTACCAAAACTATTTACATAAAGCAGCAGAGAGGGCCTAAGAGGCACAACCCATCACCTATGTACGCAGCCATTTATCAAAAAATAAATCCAAATAATAATAATCTAGGGTGATAAGAGACAGACAGCCACACCCGGGAAAGAGACTCCTGGCAGTCAGGGAGGCTTGAAACCCCTCCACGCCTTCAACCAAGCCCCCTGACTCCGCTTGTCTCTCTCAAGCACCCGAATCTTCTCCACCTCATGCAGAATGTCATACACCACCACCTGAACAGGAAGGATTTTACGCCGAATGCAGACCTGACACCGTGCGTTCCAAGTGAAATAACGGACTACTAGGCTAACTAGAAAAAGTGTATCTAAACAAAAAAGCCCACCAGTATTGAATGCTCCATACACCCACTCAGCATAACCCAGCCTGGAGAGGAAAGGGACACCGAGGGCCCGCCCCACCTGTTTGTACACCTCTATGTTAAAAGGGCAATGAAGCAGAAAATGGTCCATAGTCTCCTCCTCACCTGCACACTCCTCCCGAGGACAGCTACGATCCACCCCACTGCGGAATTTCAAATTGCCCCTAACATAGAGCCTCCCATGGAAGCACAACCAGGCCAGATCCCTAAATTTAGGGGGTACTCTGTCCAAATTAATAAGTCTTAACCCTGCCCTCAAAACTGGGCCTGGGCAATCCCTTAAGGCCAGTGGGTCATGAAAGACTTCGCTCAAGACTCGACTCATAAGGACTTTCCTCGGAACCAATCTGAGATCTTCAGCCGACAATCGCCACTGCCGTAGTAACTTCAGGCATGGAGCGACATAGGCTGGTAGCTGACCACGATGACCCCTGAGATTCTTCACTTGGCCACCCTCTTCCCAAAGTCGCAGAAAAGGCCTAAACCAAGATCTAAAGATGCCTACCCATCCAGGAGGTTCCACTGCAAGCATATTACCAATGTTAAACTTGAGAAAAAGCAGTGAAAAGAAAAGAACTGGGTTGACCATACCTAAGCCACCCTCCCTTCTGGATAGATAGGTGACATTCCTCTTGATGGGGTTCAGTCTGTTCCCCCACAACATCTGGAAGAACACACTACTGACCCTAGCATAGAGAGACACTGGCAAGATGCAGACAAAGCTAACATACAAGAAGATCGGAATCAGGTAAGTCTTAATCAGATCAACCCTTTCCCTCATAGATAACTTCCATCTCTTCCAGCTGACCACCTTAGTATTGGCAATTTCCAGTCTGCCTTCCCAGTTTTTGAGGCCATAATCACCAGGTCCAAATTCAATGCCTAGAATCTTAATTCTTTCCTGGGGCACTGGAAAGGTGTCCGGGAGATCAAAACCCTCACCTTCCTTTCCCATCCAGAAAACTTCACTCTTTTCCTGATTGATCTTGGAGCCTGATGCTTCAGAATACCGTGATGTCAGAGAGACCACCTCCTCTGCTTCATCTGCCCCAGTGACAATCACGGACACATCGTCCGCATAGGCAACAACCCTCAAAGGTGGCTCACCTGGGAGCCCCACTGGCACCCCACACAACATGCCGCTCTCTAGCCTCCTGATGAAGGGGTCGATTGCAAACACATAGAGCAAGGGACTCAGGGGACAACCCTGGCGCACCCCGGAGCCAACCTCAAAGGACTGCCCAACCCAACCATTAACAAGAGGAAAGCTTTCTGCCCCCTTATACAAGATTTTTAACCAATTGACAAAACCACCCGGCAGACCGTACTTACTAAGGAGCAACCACAGGTACTCGTGGTTAACACGATCAAAAGCTTTTGCCTGATCCAATGTCAGCAAATACTTCCCCCAGCCTGCAGCCCTGCATCGCTCCAAGGCCTCCCGGACAGCTAAAACTGCTGTGAAGGTGCACCTACCCTGGACCGAACAGTGCTGATGGCGAGAAAGCAAAGACTCTGCTACTGACGATAGGCGCCAGAAAATGATCTTTGCCAGTATCTTTCTATCGACATTAAGAAGGCTGATGGGGCGCCAATTCTCAATCATCGAAGGATCTTTACCCTTTGAAAGAAGAATCACAGCTGAGTGCCTCATGGAAGGGGGAAGTACCCCCTCTGCAAGGCAACTGTTAAAAACCTCTACCAAATGTGGGGCCAGAATAGGCTTAAAAGCTTTGTAAAACTCAGCTGTCAAGCCATCCGGTCCAGGTGACTTTTTGATGGCAAGCTGTTCAATTGCCCTTATCACCTCTTCAACTGTGATCTCCTCTGTCAAATTCATCAATGGGACATCTTCATCATTTAGACCTGGAGTAGAGTCCAAAAAGCTTTCCATCTTGTCACGGTCAAGCTCTTTCCTCCCAAGAAGGTCAGCATAAAAGGACCTCACGACCTCCAGAATCCCTGACCTGGACTTTGTCAAGGAACCTGTATTGTCCTTAAGGCCAACGACCGTTTTAACAGCTACACCTTGTTTGCAGTTCTGGTAAGGGTCAGGCGAGTGGTACTTCCCATAGTCCCTCTCCAGAACCAAAGAGGCATGCCGGTCATATTGACACTTCCTGAGAAGGAGTTTCACTTCGGAGATTGCCCCAGGATCTCCTCCTCTCGAGACAAGAATATCCAGCTTCCTCCGTAAACGTTGGTAGGTCATGTATTTATTAAACTGCTTTCTATTGGCTAGGCCCCTGAAGAATCCAGCAATCCTCTTTTTGGTCAGCTCCCACCACTCAGCCTTGTTGCTACAAAAGTCCAGGATGGTCACCTGTGCCTGAAAGAATTCCTCAAAGGATTGTCTAACATGTTCTTCCTTGAGTAGAGTCGAATTCAATCTCCAGATGCCCTTACCCCTCTGAGGGGCGTCTGAAGCATTCAGGACTACAGATAGCATACAGTGATCAGAGAACTCCACTGCCTGCACCACTGGGGGTGAGAAAGCAGAGGTCTCCTTCAAAAAAAACCTATCTATTCTACTCTGACTATTACCTCGATGAAAGGTGAACCCAGTGTCATCCGGGAGGTGCTTAATGTGCACATCCACAAGACCAGCATCCCTAACCATACTATTTAAAAAAACGCTATCATATCCCAGCCTGTCCTTGAAGTCCTTCCTGTCCTTGGGCCTAGTTACTGTATTAAAGTCACCTCCAAAGACCACTTGCCGGGATGTAAAAAGAAATGGCTTGATCCTTGTAAAAAGGCATTTCCTGTCCCACTTTGTGTGCGGCCCATAAACATTAATTAGGCGCAGGTCCTGCCCTCCCACAAGGACGTCTAAGACCATACATCTCCCAATCTCCACCTCAATAACCCGCCGGACAGTTACCATGCCGGTTTTAAACAACACCGCCACACCGCCGTAAGGCTCGGCCGCAAGAGACCAGTAAGATGGACCATACCTCCACTCTCTCTTGGCCATATGAATATCTGCCAAGGAGGTGAGCCTAGTCTCTTGCAAAAATAAAATTTCAGCATCTAATTGGCTGAACAAAAAGAAGGCCATAGAACGAGCTCTTACTGACTTAATGCTGGCGACATTTATTGTCACCACTTTTAACGGAGGGGGAACCGCCATTTGGGTTATTGGGTGGATTGCTTCTTAGCTCCCCTCTGCTGCTCATCACCAGAAGCCTCTCTCTTTCTTGAGGCCGCCTCAAACTCCATCTCAGAATCAGAACTTCGCTCCGAAGAAGCTCCAGATGAAGAGATATCCCAATTAGAGGACCTATAACGGTTGGAGACAGGCACTGGAGCCTGTTCTGTCCTCACCACCTGCTTCTTCCGCTTCCCAACCTTCCTTCTCTGTTCCAGGTACTGCAGGTCAGCTTCAGAGATGCCCTTATCTCCTGTTTTTTTCTTTGGAGTCTTTACAGAAGACTCCTTTAGAGAGGCAGAAGTGACCTTTTTAATACCCGCTACCACTCCTGGTGGGGGGGGTGCTCCCTTTGAGTCTGACTTAGGAGGGGTAGACTCCTGGGGGGTAACTGACTCGGGGGGCACAGACTTGGAAGGTTCTGACACATGAGGAGAGGGTACAGTAGGCTGGGGGGACACAGAGACAGATACAGAAGGAATACTTACAGACACAGGAGGGGTGGCCACAGGAACTGGGGAGGGATCCTGAGCAGGACCAGGGGAGTCAGTCACCGCAGAGGAGGATGGTACACCAGGGGCCTCACCCTCCATCCTGTCCAGCCTTGACATGTCATCAATTACCTCCTTCTCCATATTGTGCCAGGCTTCAGGACATCTGCTGTAGGGGTGGCCAAGGCGCAGGCACAGGTTGCACCTGATCATCTCGGTGCAGTCCTTAGCCATATGACCCTGACCCCGACACACTGAACATATCAAGGCTGAACAGGAAGAGCTCAAATGCCCCTTTTCTCCACAGCGGTGACACAGCTTCGGCTGACCAGGGTAGAAAACAGTCATCCTATCCCTCCCTATAAAAGCTGAGGAGGGCAGGTGACGGACAACATTCCCATCCCTGGCCAACCTGACTGTAACCGACCAACCCCCAGTCCAGATGTTACGCTCATCAAGGATTTTGCTGGGCTTAGTCAAAACCTCACCATAGTTCCTTAACCAGACCTCTAGGTCCCGAGCAGGAACACTCTCATTGGTGAGTATGATGGTTATCTTTTTCACCGTTGACCTTTGCGAAACCGCAACTGGGGCCAGACCTTCCCATTCAGGTCTTGACCTGCACCGAGCCTCATATCGCTCCCAGAACAGGTCAAGACCCTCTGGCCTGGTGAAACTAATAGTATAATCCCGTGTCCCAGCTACATGTATTAGAGCATACAGGTCATTTGCCCCAAAACCCATCTCTAAAATCAAATCCACCACTGCACGCCGTGCTGGAGGGATCGCACCACCTTCCCATTTGAGAATTACCACATTTCTTCTCGGACCCCCAGCAGAAGCCAGAGACCCAAGACCAGATCCCGGGGTGCCCAAAGTGGTAGCCTGTAGGGGAAAACCCCGCTTGGGGGCAGAGCTACCAGGAGCAGAGCGTACCACCTGAGCAAACGTGGGTTTATCAGGGCCAAGGCCCCACACTGAAGTCACAGCAGTCTGTACATTACTATTATTATTCACTGCTTGAACAGAGTTGGTAGGACTGTCCATCACACTTGTACTGGGACCATTGTTCATCACACTTGTACTGGGATGATTTTTATCAGTCACACAAATATCCACATTCTTATCAGGAATAGTCACAGTTTCTGCTGCAATACCAGCTGTCTCCTGAAGCTGTGCTGTAGAGTCTTCAGCAGGTTTGGGGCAAACAGCTTCAGATTCAGCTAAATGGGGGTTAATTGGCTCTGCTGAATGTTGCAGTTCATCTGCAGGAATGTCATTTTTTAAATGCAAACTTTGCTGTACTGCAGCATCAGCAGGCACAGCATTGCTACACATAGGACTAGCAGCCTGATTGTCACTGGGTACATTGTCAGTATCAGTCACAAAAACTGTTTTATGCACCACATGGGGCTTGACGGGCTTTACCTTGTCAGGCACTTTATCTGTTATGTCCTCCTCATGGAACACCAGCTGATCACCCCGCAAAGGAGACTCCATTGCCTGGATTACCTTGAGCATGCCTCCTGAGTCCTGGGAAGGCATGGGGCTGCTTACCTCTCCCTGAGGGGACAGGGGGTCTGAACTGGGGGTCTCCTCCTCCACCTCCATCTTTGTCATCCTGGCAAACCTTCTGTCATTGCAGAATTTTTCTTTGAAGGGCCCATCTCTGCCTTCCATCATGGCCACAATGGTCTCCTGGTGTTCCACCCGGACCTTGGCCAGTTGGATCTCCGGATCCATGGATCCACGTTTCTGGCTATGTAAGCCCTCCCGCTGCCTTCGCAGACGCTTCAGCTCCGCTCGTAACTTGTAAAGCTTATCCCTCTCCCTATTTAGGACCTTAATCCCGGCCACCACTCGCTCCCGAATGGCTTCGGAACCTTCATCCTCACCAGGAGTAGAGAGATCAGCTTGTACAGGGGCAGGCATGTCACCCGACGGCCCAGGAGATGGCTGTGAGCTTCCAGCAGGAGAGGCCCTGCTGGCCTCCATGGCTTCCCCAGAAAGGGGCCAGGAGAGCTGGGATAGATTTCCTCACCAGTTCCCTCTCACACGGATCAGCAGCAGCTCCAGAGAGACAGCCTCCTCCTGACACACCTGTGCTCCAATGATGGGTGGGACACTATTCCTCCCACTGACACCATCTATGGGGAACGGTTCCTCCTACTAAGACCAATGATGGGGCACTATTGATCTTTTATTAAAAGAATCAAGCAACCAATTTTATACAAAAGTAAAAAACAAAACCAAAGTACAAAACTTCAACATAAATCCAAGGAATACACATCCATGTTCAGAATATATACAATATATACATAATCCACTACCAAAACTATTTACATAAAGCAGCAGAGAGGGCCTAAGAGGCACAACCCATCACCTATGTACGCAGCCATTTATCAAAAAATAAATCCAAATAATAATAATCTAGGGTGATAAGAGACAGACAGCCACACCCGGGAAAGAGACTCCTGGCAGTCAGGGAGGCTTGAAACCCCTCCACGCCTTCAACCAAGCCCCCTGACTCCGCTTGTCTCTCTCAAGCACCCGAATCTTCTCCACCTCATGCAGAATGTCATACACCACCACCTGAACAGGAAGGATTTTACGCCGAATGCAGACCTGACACCGTGCGTTCCAAGTGAAATAACGGACTACTAGGCTAACTAGAAAAAGTGTATCTAAACAAAAAAGCCCACCAGTATTGAATGCTCCATACACCCACTCAGCATAACCCAGCCTGGAGAGGAAAGGGACACCGAGGGCCCGCCCCACCTGTTTGTACACTTCTATGTTAAAGGGGCAATGAAGCAGAAAATGGTCCATAGTCTCCTCCTCACCTGCACACTCCTCCCGAGGACAGCTACGATCCACCCCACTGCGGAATTTCAAATTGCCCCTAACATAGAGCCTCCCATGGAAGCACAACCAGGCCAGATCCCTAAATTTAGGGGGTACTCTGTCCAAATTAATAAGTCTTAACCCTGCCCTCAAAACTGGGCCTGGGCAATCCCTTAAGGCCAGTGGGTCATGAAAGACTTCGCTCAAGACTCGACTCATAAGGACTTTCCTCGGAACCAATCTGAGATCTTCAGCCGACAATCGCCACTGCCGTAGTAACTTCAGGCATGGAGCGACATAGGCTGGTAGCTGACCACGATGACCCCTGAGATTCTTCACTTGGCCACCCTCTTCCCAAAGTCGCAGAAAAGGCCTAAACCAAGATCTAAAGATGCCTACCCATCCAGGAGGTTCCACTGCAAGCATATTACCAATGTTAAACTTGAGAAAAAGCAGTGAAAAGAAAAGAACTGGGTTGACCATACCTAAGCCACCCTCCCTTCTGGATAGATAGGTGACATTCCTCTTGATGGGGTTCAGTCTGTTCCCCCACAACATCTGGAAGAACACACTACTGACCCTAGCATAGAGAGACACTGGCAAGATGCAGACAAAGCTAACATACAAGAAGATCGGAATCAGGTAAGTCTTAATCAGATCAACCCTTTCCCTCATAGATAACTTCCATCTCTTCCAGCTGACCACCTTAGTATTGGCAATTTCCAGTCTGCCTTCCCAGTTTTTGAGGCCATAATCACCAGGTCCAAATTCAATGCCTAGAATCTTAATTCTTTCCTGGGGCACTGGAAAGGTGTCCGGGAGATCAAAACCCTCACCTTCCTTTCCCATCCAGAAAACTTCACTCTTTTCCTGATTGATCTTGGAGCCTGATGCTTCAGAATACCGTGATGTCAGAGAGACCACCTCCTCTGCTTCATCTGCCCCAGTGACAATCACGGACACATCGTCCGCATAGGCAACAACCCTCAAAGGTGGCTCACCTGGGAGCCCCACTGGCACCCCACACAACATGCCGCTCTCTAGCCTCCTGATGAAGGGGTCGATTGCAAACACATAGAGCAAGGGACTCAGGGGACAACCCTGGCGCACCCCGGAGCCAACCTCAAAGGACTGCCCAACCCAACCATTAACAAGAGGAAAGCTTTCTGCCCCCTTATACAAGATTTTTAACCAATTGACAAAACCACCCGGCAGACCGTACTTACTAAGGAGCAACCACAGGTACTCGTGGTTAACACGATCAAAAGCTTTTGCCTGATCCAATGTCAGCAAATACTTCCCCCAGCCTGCAGCCCTGCATCGCTCCAAGGCCTCCCGGACAGCTAAAACTGCTGTGAAGGTGCACCTACCCTGGACCGAACAGTGCTGATGGCGAGAAAGCAAAGACTCTGCTACTGACGATAGGCGCCAGAAAATGATCTTTGCCAGTATCTTTCTATCGACATTAAGAAGGCTGATGGGGCGCCAATTCTCAATCATCGAAGGATCTTTACCCTTTGAAAGAAGAATCACAGCTGAGTGCCTCATGGAAGGGGGAAGTACCCCCTCTGCAAGGCAACTGTTAAAAACCTCTACCAAATGTGGGGCCAGAATAGGCTTAAAAGCTTTGTAAAACTCAGCTGTCAAGCCATCCGGTCCAGGTGACTTTTTGATGGCAAGCTGTTCAATTGCCCTTATCACCTCTTCAACTGTGATCTCCTCTGTCAAATTCATCAATGGGACATCTTCATCATTTAGACCTGGAGTAGAGTCCAAAAAGCTTTCCATCTTGTCACGGTCAAGCTCTTTCCTCCCAAGAAGGTCAGCATAAAAGGACCTCACGACCTCCAGAATCCCTGACCTGGACTTTGTCAAGGAACCTGTATTGTCCTTAAGGCCAACGACCGTTTTAACAGCTACACCTTGTTTGCAGTTCTGGTAAGGGTCAGGCGAGTGGTACTTCCCATAGTCCCTCTCCAGAACCAAAGAGGCATGCCGGTCATATTGACACTTCCTGAGAAGGAGTTTCACTTCGGAGATTGCCCCAGGATCTCCTCCTCTCGAGACAAGAATATCCAGCTTCCTCCGTAAACGTTGGTAGGTCATGTATTTATTAAACTGCTTTCTATTGGCTAGGCCCCTGAAGAATCCAGCAATCCTCTTTTTGGTCAGCTCCCACCACTCAGCCTTGCTGCTACAAAAGTCCAGGATGGTCACCTGTGCCTGAAAGAATTCCTCAAAGGATTGTCTAACATGTTCTTCCTTGAGTAGAGTCGAATTCAATCTCCAGATGCCCTTACCCCTCTGAGGGGCGTCTGAAGCATTCAGGACTACAGATAGCATACAGTGATCAGAGAACTCCACTGCCTGCACCACTGGGGGTGAGAAAGCAGAGGTCTCCTTCAAAAAAAACCTATCTATTCTACTCTGACTATTACCTCGATGAAAGGTGAACCCAGTGTCATCCGGGAGGTGCTTAATGTGCACATCCACAAGACCAGCATCCCTAACCATACTATTTAAAAAAACGCTATCATATCCCAGCCTGTCCTTGAAGTCCTTCCTGTCCTTGGGCCTAGTTACTGTATTAAAGTCACCTCCAAAGACCACTTGCCGGGATGTAAAAAGAAATGGCTTGATCCTTGTAAAAAGGCATTTCCTGTCCCACTTTGTGTGCGGCCCATAAACATTAATTAGGCGCAGGTCCTGCCCTCCCACAAGGACGTCTAAGACCATACATCTCCCAATCTCCACCTCAATAACCCGCCGGACAGTTACCATGCCGGTTTTAAACAACACCGCCACACCGCCGTAAGGCTCGGCCGCAAGAGACCAGTAAGATGGACCATACCTCCACTCTCTCTTGGCCATATGAATATCTGCCAAGGAGGTGAGCCTAGTCTCTTGCAAAAATAAAATTTCAGCATCTAATTGGCTGAACAAAAAGAAGGCCATAGAACGAGCTCTTACTGACTTAATGCTGGCGACATTTATTGTCACCACTTTTAACGGAGGGGGAACCGCCATTTGGGTTATTGGGTGGATTGCTTCTTAGCTCCCCTCTGCTGCTCATCACCAGAAGCCTCTCTCTTTCTTGAGGCCGCCTCAAACTCCATCTCAGAATCAGAACTTCGCTCCGAAGAAGCTCCAGATGAAGAGATATCCCAATTAGAGGACCTATAACGGTTGGAGACAGGCACTGGAGCCTGTTCTGTCCTCACCACCTGCTTCTTCCGCTTCCCAACCTTCCTTCTCTGTTCCAGGTACTGCAGGTCAGCTTCAGAGATGCCCTTATCTCCTGTTTTTTTCTTTGGAGTCTTTACAGAAGACTCCTTTAGAGAGGCAGAAGTGACCTTTTTAATACCCGCTACCACTCCTGGTGGGGGGGGTGCTCCCTTTGAGTCTGACTTAGGAGGGGTAGACTCCTGGGGGGTAACTGACTCGGGGGGCACAGACTTGGAAGGTTCTGACACATGAGGAGAGGGTACAGTAGGCTGGGGGGACACAGAGACAGATACAGAAGGAATACTTACAGACACAGGAGGGGTGGCCACAGGAACTGGGGAGGGATCCTGAGCAGGACCAGGGGAGTCAGTCACCGCAGAGGAGGATGGTACACCAGGGGCCTCACCCTCCATCCTGTCCAGCCTTGACATGTCATCAATTACCTCCTTCTCCATATTGTGCCAGGCTTCAGGACATCTGCTGTAGGGGTGGCCAAGGCGCAGGCACAGGTTGCACCTGATCATCTCGGTGCAGTCCTTAGCCATATGACCCTGACCCCGACACACTGAACATATCAAGGCTGAACAGGAAGAGCTCAAATGCCCCTTTTCTCCACAGCGGTGACACAGCTTCGGCTGACCAGGGTAGAAAACAGTCATCCTATCCCTCCCTATAAAAGCTGAGGAGGGCAGGTGACGGACAACATTCCCATCCCTGGCCAACCTGACTGTAACCGACCAACCCCCAGTCCAGATGTTACGCTCATCAAGGATTTTGCTGGGCTTAGTCAAAACCTCACCATAGTTCCTTAACCAGACCTCTAGGTCCCGAGCAGGAACACTCTCATTGGTGAGTATGATGGTTATCTTTTTCACCGTTGACCTTTGCGAAACCGCAACTGGGGCCAGACCTTCCCATTCAGGTCTTGACCTGCACCGAGCCTCATATCGCTCCCAGAACAGGTCAAGACCCTCTGGCCTGGTGAAACTAATAGTATAATCCCGTGTCCCAGCTACATGTATTAGAGCATACAGGTCATTTGCCCCAAAACCCATCTCTAAAATCAAATCCACCACTGCACGCCGTGCTGGAGGGATCGCACCACCTTCCCATTTGAGAATTACCACATTTCTTCTCGGACCCCCAGCAGAAGCCAGAGACCCAAGACCAGATCCCGGGGTGCCCAAAGTGGTAGCCTGTAGGGGAAAACCCCGCTTGGGGGCAGAGCTACCAGGAGCAGAGCGTACCACCTGAGCAAACGTGGGTTTATCAGGGCCAAGGCCCCACACTGAAGTCACAGCAGTCTGTACATTACTATTATTATTCACTGCTTGAACAGAGTTGGTAGGACTGTCCATCACACTTGTACTGGGACCATTGTTCATCACACTTGTACTGGGATGATTTTTATCAGTCACACAAATATCCACATTCTTATCAGGAATAGTCACAGTTTCTGCTGCAATACCAGCTGTCTCCTGAAGCTGTGCTGTAGAGTCTTCAGCAGGTTTGGGGCAAACAGCTTCAGATTCAGCTAAATGGGGGTTAATTGGCTCTGCTGAATGTTGCAGTTCATCTGCAGGAATGTCATTTTTTAAATGCAAACTTTGCTGTACTGCAGCATCAGCAGGCACAGCATTGCTACACATAGGACTAGCAGCCTGATTGTCACTGGGTACATTGTCAGTATCAGTCACAAAAACTGTTTTATGCACCACATGGGGCTTGACGGGCTTTACCTTGTCAGGCACTTTATCTGTTATGTCCTCCTCATGGAACACCAGCTGATCACCCCGCAAAGGAGACTCCATTGCCTGGATTACCTTGAGCATGCCTCCTGAGTCCTGGGAAGGCATGGGGCTGCTTACCTCTCCCTGAGGGGACAGGGGGTCTGAACTGGGGGTCTCCTCCTCCACCTCCATCTTTGTCATCCTGGCAAACCTTCTGTCATTGCAGAATTTTTCTTTGAAGGGCCCATCTCTGCCTTCCATCATGGCCACAATGGTCTCCTGGTGTTCCACCCGGACCTTGGCCAGTTGGATCTCCGGATCCATGGATCCACGTTTCTGGCTATGTAAGCCCTCCCGCTGCCTTCGCAGACGCTTCAGCTCCGCTCGTAACTTGTAAAGCTTATCCCTCTCCCTATTTAGGACCTTAATCCCGGCCACCACTCGCTCCCGAATGGCTTCGGAACCTTCATCCTCACCAGGAGTAGAGAGATCAGCTTGTACAGGGGCAGGCATGTCACCCGACGGCCCAGGAGATGGCTGTGAGCTTCCAGCAGGAGAGGCCCTGCTGGCCTCCATGGCTTCCCCAGAAAGGGGCCAGGAGAGCTGGGATAGATTTCCTCACCAGTTCCCTCTCACACGGATCAGCAGCAGCTCCAGAGAGACAGCCTCCTCCTGACACACCTGTGCTCCAATGATGGGTGGGACACTATTCCTCCCACTGACACCATCTATGGGGAACGGTTCCTCCTACTAAGACCAATGATGGGGCACTATTCCTCCCACTGACACCATCTATGGGGAACGGTTCCTCCTACTAAGACCAATGATGGGGCACTATTCCTCCCACTGACACCATCTATGGGGAACGGTTCCTCCTACTAAGACCAATGATGGGGCACTATTCCTCCCACTGACACCATCTATGGGGAACGGTTCCTCCTACTAAGACCAATGATGGGGCACTATTCCTCCCACTGACACCATCTATGGGGAACAGTTCCTCCTACTAAGACCAATGATGGGGCACTATTCCTCCCACTGACAGCATCTATAGGGAAGGTTCCTCCTACTAAGACCAATGATGGGACACTATTCCTCCCGCTGACACCATCTATGGGGAACGGTTCCTCCTACTAAGACCAATGATGGGGCACTATTCCTGCCACTGACACCATCTATGGGGAACGTTTCCTCCTACTAAGACCAATGATGGGGCACTATTCCTGCCACTGACACCATCTATAGGGAAGGTTCCTCTTACTAAGACCAATGATGGGGCACTATTCCTGCCACTGACACCATCTATAGGGAAGGTTCCTCTTACTAAGACCAGTGATGGGGCACTATTCCTGCCACTGACACCATCTATGGGGAACAGTTCCTCCTACTAAGACCAATGATGGGGCACTATTCCTCCCACTGACACCATTGATGGAGAAGTGTTCCTCCTGTTAAAACCAATAACGGGACAGTGTTTACTCCCAATGATGCCGGGACATTTTCCACTCGCACTGGCCACAGTCCAGCCCCCCTAAAGACTGAAAGACAGTAAACTCGCCCTTTGTTTAAAAAGTTTGGAGACCCCTGCTCTAAAGGATAAGGTACCTTCAGTAGCCTTATGCCGCGTACACACGGTCGGACTTTACGGCAGACTTTGCCCGGCGGACTTTTCAACGGACTTTACGACAGACTTTCTGAATGAACGGACTTGCCTACACACAAACCACCAAAGTCCGACGGATCCGTACGTGATGACGTACGACCGGACTAAAACAAGGAAGTTGATAGCCAGTAGCCAATAGCTGCCCTAGTGTGGCTTTTTGTCCGTCGGACTGGCATACAGACGAGCGGACTTTTCGACCGGACTCGAGTCCGTCAGATAGATTTGAAACATGTTTTATTTCTAGGTCTGTCCAACTTTTGAGAAAACAAAGTCCACTGGAGCCCACACACGATCGAATTGTCCAACCAAATCCCGCCCGCCGGGCAAAGTCTGCCGTAAAGTCCGACCGTGTGTACGCGGCATTAGATGCTCACTTCACCAGATCAGTGTGGGATTTCAGGGCATTCTGTTGCTCAGCTTTATAAAGCTACCACCTGATCTTCTGTTCACATCATCTCCGAGTTCTACCAGGTGGATGCCCAGGCCGCTGTGGTTGCAGACTTTGGCCACAAGGGTCTGTGGGCGGCACTGTTTGACCCTTTTCTGTTTTTGTTGGGCCGGTTGGCATGGTTTTGTTTTGCCTTGTTGTTGCAAAAGGCCTCTGATTCATTGCTGGGGGATGTCCGAGGGTCAATGAATATCTAGCCTGTGTGCTGTACTATTAGGCAGCGGCGGGGATCGGGCATCGGTGGGCACATCGGGCAGCGGCGGGGATCGGGCATCGGTGGGCACATCAGGCAGTGGCGGGGATCAGGAGTTTGTCACATTTCAGCGTTGGGGGAAATGAAAAGCTAATTTGTCACCTTGTCCAGTAAGTGGCCTTTGTCTCATAGAAGATCTCATCATGGTGACATATAATACAACCCCAAGAGAAACTCCGCGTGTCGTCTCGCTGTTACCTTTTACTGAACACATAAGTGATTGATCTCTCTCAGTGTAGCTCATTAATTAAACATTTGAGTCTATCGCCGAGCCAATGTTCTGACACCAGTCTGTAGACGATTTTGGATACCTACAGTGCCTTGAAAAAGTATTCACACCCTTGACATTTCCCACATTTTCTCATGTTACAACCAAAAACATGAATGTATTTTATTGGGATTTTATGTGATAGACCAACACAAAGTGGCACATAATTGTGAAGTGGAAGGAAAATGATAAATGATACAAATAAATATGTGAAAAGTGTGGGGGGGGGGGGATTTGTATTCAGCCCCCTTTACTCTGATACCCCTAACTAAAATCTAGTGGAACCAATTGCCTTCAGAAGTTACCTAATTAGTAAATAGAGTCCACCTGTGTGTCATTTAATCTCAGTATAAATACAGCTGTTCTGTGAAACCCTCAGAGGTTTGTTAGAGAACCTTAGTGAACAAACAGCATCATGAAGGCCAAGGAACACACCAGACAGGTCAGGGATAAAGTTGTGGAGAAGTATAAAGCAGGGTTAGGTTATAATACAAATCTCCCAAGCTTTGAACATCTCACGGAGCTCTGTTCAATCCATCATCGGAAAATGGAAAGAGTATGGCACAACTGCAAACCTACCAAGACATGGCCGTCCACCTAAACTGACCGGCCGGGCAAGGAGAACATTCATCAGAGAAGAGCCAAGAGGTCCATGGTAACTCTGGAGGAGCTGCAGAGATCCACAGCTCAGGGGGGAGAATCTGTCCACAGGACAACTATTAGTCGTGTTCTCCACAAATCTGCCCTTTATGGAAGAGTGACAAGAAGAAAGACATTGGTGAAAGAAAGTCATAAGAAGTCCTGTTTGTAGTTTGTGAGAAGCCATGTGGAGGACACAGCAAACATGTGGAAGAAGGTGATCTGGTCAGAGGAGACCAAAATTCAACTTTTTGGCCTAAAAGTAAAACGCTATGTGTGGGGAAAACTAACACTGCACATCACCCTGAACACACCATCCCCACCGTGAAACATGGTGGTGGCAGCATCATGTGGTGGGGATGGTTTTCTTCAGCAGGGACAGGGAAGCTGGTCAGAGTTGATGGGAAGATGGATGGAGAAAAATAAAGGACAATATTAGAAGAAAACCTGTTAGAGTCTACAAAAGACTTGAGACCGGGGCGGAGGTTCACCTTCCAGCAGGACAACGACCCGAAACATCCAGCCAGAGCTACAATGGAATGGTTTACATCAAAGCATATTCATGTGTTAGAATGGCCCAGTCACAGTCCAGACCTAAATCACATTGAGAATCTGTGGCAAGACTTGAAAATTGCTGTTCACAGACGCTCTCCATCCAATCTGACAGAGCTTGAGATATTTTACAAAGAAGAATGGGCAGAAATGTCCTCTCTAGATGTGCAAAGCTGGTAGAGACATCCCCAAAAAGACTTGTAGAGAAAGGGGGTTCTACAAAGTATTGACTCCGGGGGGCGCAATACAAATGTACCCCCTCCCCCCCCCCACACTTTTCACATATTTATTTGTATCATTTATCATTTTCCTTCCACTTCACAATTATGTGCCACTTTATGTTGGTCTATCAGATAAAATCCCAATAAAATACATTTACGTTTTTGGTTGTAACATGACAAAATGTGGGAAATTTCAAGGGGTATGAATACTTTTTCAAGGCTCTGTATGTGTGATCTTACCTCGACCTTCAGCTTTAACTTGTCACAACAACAGTTTTAAAACATTCAATGCATTTCGGGGGTGATCCAGCCACCAGAACAGATCCTGATGAAGGGAGCCTCTTGGAATCACCTGAAACAAGTTGCCTCCTTTTAAAAGATTACCATAAAGAATAATCTCTGGATTGCCAACAAAGCTTTGCAGTTCTCTTCTTCTACAAACTCTGAGGGCCAAGTCTGGGCCCTTTCTGCACATGATAAATCCACATTGGAATCCTCAGTAACACCAGAGTCCGGCGCTCCACCACTGTGCGCATGCACAGTGTGCGCTTTCCTTCTCTAGCTGAGCTCATTAGTGGCCATTCAAAGCTGCGCCCATGTGACCTGTCCTTGGCCATACCAGACCCCTTACATTGCGCACATGCGTGTGTCTGCAGTGACCTCTCTCCTTCTCTAGCTCATCAGATGGAGCAATGTGGAGCGCACTGAGCATGCACACAGTTTGAATGTCCATGAGCTGCCACTAGGGGGCGCACAGTTTAAATGTGTAGCCCAGTAAGTCTCCAAACTGCGACCCTTTGCTTGCCTTTATCCAACCCTTGAGGCATAATTCCTCCCACTGATACCAATGATGGGGCACTATTGATCTTTTATTAAAAGAATCAAGCAACCAATTTTATACAAAAGTAAAAAACAAAACCATAGTACAAAACTTCAACAGAAATCCAAGGAATACACATCCATGTTCAGAATATATACAATATATACATAATCCACTACCAAAATTATTTACATAAAGCAGCAGAGAGGGCCTAAGAGGCACAACCCATCACCTATGTACGCAGCCATTTATCAAAAATTAATCCAAAAAAAAAAAATAATCTAGGGTGATAAGAGACAGACAGCCACACCCGGGAAAGAGACTCCTGGCAGTCAGGGAGGCTTGAAACCCCTCCACGCCTTCAACCAAGCCCCCTGACTCCGCTTGTCTCTCTCGAGCACCCGAATCTTCTCCACCTCATGCAAAATGTCATACACCACCACCTGAACAGGAAGGATTTTATGCCGAATGCAGACCTGACACCGTGCGTTCCAAGTGAAATAACGGACTACTAGGCTAACTAGAAAAAGTGTATCTAAACAAAAAACCCCACCAGTATTGAATGCTCCGTACACCCACTCAGCATAACCCAGCCTGGAGAGGAAAGGGACACCGAGGGCCCGCCCCACCTGTTTGTACACCTCTATGTTAAAAGGGCAATGAAGCAGAAAATGGTCCATAGTCTCCTCCTCACCTGCACACTCCTCCCGAGGACAGCTACGATCCACCCCACTGCGGAATTTCAAATTGCCCCTAACATAGAGTCTCCCATGGAAGCACAACCAGGCCAGATCCCTGAATTTAGGGGGTACTCTGTCCAAATTAATAAGTCTTAACCCTGCCCTCAAAACTGGGCCTGGGCAATCCCTTAAGGCCAGTGGGTCATGAAAGACTTCGCTCAAGACTCGACTCATAAGGACTTTCCTCGGAACCGATCTGAGATCTTCAGCCGACAATCGCCACTGCCGTAGTAACTTCAGGCACGGAGCGACATAGGCTGGTAGCTGACCACGATGACCCCTGAGATTCTTCACTTGGCCACCTTCTTCCCAAAGTCGTAGAAAAGGCCTAAACCAAGATCTAAATATGCCTGCCCATCCAGGAGGTTCCACTGCAAGCATATTACCAATATTAAACTTGAGAAAAAGCAGTGAAAAGAAAAGAACTGGGTTGACCATACCTAAGCCACCCTCCCTCCTGGATAGATAGGTGACATTCCTCTTGATGGGGTTCAGTCTGTTCCCCCACAACATCTGGAAGAACACACTACTGACCCTAGCATAGAGAGACACTGGCAAGATGCAGACAAAGCTGACATACAAGAAGATCGGAATCAGGTAAGTCTTAATCAGATCAACCCTTTCCCTCATAGATAACTTCCATCTCTTCCAGCTGACCACCTTAGTATTGGCAATTTCCAGTCTGCCTTCCCAGTTTTTGAGGCCATAATCGCCAGGTCCAAATTCAATGCCTAAAATCTTAATTCTTTCCTGGGGCACTGGAAAGGTGTCCGGGAGATCAAACCCCTCACCTTCCTTTCCCATCCAGAAAACTTCACTCTTTTCCTGATTGATCTTGGAGCCTGATGCTTCAGAATACCGTGATGTCAGAGAGACCACCTCCTCTGCTTCATCCGCCCCAGTGACAATCACCGACACATCGTCCGCATAGGCAACAACCCTCAAAGGCGGCTCACCCGGAAGCCCCACTGGCACCCCACACAACATGCCGCTCTCTAGCCTCCTGATGAAGGGGTCGATTGCAAACACATAGAGCAGGGGACTCAGGGGACAACCCTGGCGCACCCCGGAGCCAACCTCAAAGGACTGCCCAACCCAACCATTAACAAGAGGAAAGCTCTCTGCCCCCTCATACAAGACTTTTAACCAATCGACAAAACCACCCGGCAGACCGTACTTACTAAGGAGCAACCACAGGTACTCATGGTTAACACGATCAAAAGCCTTTGCCTGATCCAATGTCAGCAAATACTTTCCCCAGCCTGCAGCCCTGCACCGCTCCAAGGCCTCCCGGACAGCTAAAACTGCTGTGAAGGTGCACCTACCCTGGACCGAACAGTGCTGATGGCGAGAAAGCAAAGACTCTGCTACTGACGATAGGCGCCAGAAAATGATCTTTGCCAGTATCTTTCTATCGACATTAAGAAGGCTGATGGGGCGCCAATTCTCAACCATCGAAGGATCTTTACCCTTTGAAAGAAGAATCACAGCTGAGTGCCTCATGGAAGAGGGAAGTACCCCCTCAGCAAGGCAACTGTTAAAAACCTCTACCAAATGTGGGGCCAGAATAGACTTAAAAGCTTTGTAAAACTCAGCCGTCAAGCCATCCGGTCCAGGTGACTTTTTGATGGCAAGCTGTTCAATTGCCCTTATCACCTCTTCAACTGTGATCTCCTCTGTCAAATTCATCAATGGGACATCTTCATCATTTAGACCTGGAGTAGAGTCCAAAAAGCTTTCCATCTTGTCACGGTCAAGCTCTTTCCTCCCAAGAAGGTCAGCATAAAAGGACCTCACGACCTCCAGAATCCCTGACCTGGACTTTGTCAAGGAACCTGTACTGTCCTTAAGGCCAACGACCGTTTTAACAGCTACACCTTGTTTGCAGTTCTGGTAAGGGTCAGGCGAGTGGTACTTCCCATAGTCCCTCTCCAGAACCAAAGAGGCATGCCGGTCATATTGACACTTCCTGAGAAGGAGTTTCACTTCGGAGATTGCCCCAGGATCTCCTCTCGAGACAAGAATATCCAGCTTCCTCCGTAAACGTTGGTAGGTCATGTATTTATTAAACTGCTTTCTATTGGCTAGGCCCCTGAAGAATCCAGCAATCCTCTTTTTGGTCAGCTCCCACCACTCAGCCTTGCTGCTACAAAAGTCCAGGATGGTCACCTGTGCCTGAAAGAATTCCTCAAAGGATTGTCTAACATGTTCTTCCTTGAGTAGAGTCGAATTCAATCTCCAGATGCCCTTACCCCTCTGAGGGGTGTCTGAAGCATTCAGGACCACAGATAGCATACAGTGATCAGAGAACTCTACTGCCTGCACCACTGGGGGTGAGAAAGCAGAGGTCTCCTTAAAAAAAACCTATCTATTCTACTCTGACTATTACCTCGATGAAAGGTGAACCCGGTGTCATCCGGGAGGTGCTTAATGTGCACATCCACAAGACCAGCATCCCTAACCATACTATTTAAAAAAACGCTATCATATCCCAGCCTGTCCTTGAAGTCCTTCCTGTCCTTGGGCCTAGTTACTGTATTAAAGTCACCTCCAAAGACCACTTGCCGGGATGTAAAAAGAAATGGCTTGATCCTTGTAAAAAGGCATTTCCTGTCCCACTTTGTGTGCGGTCCATAAACATTAATTAGGCGCAGGTCCTGCCCTCCCACAAGGACGTCTAAGACCATACATCTCCCAATCTCCACCTCAATAACCCACCGGACAGTTACCATGCCGGTTTTAAACAACACCGCCACACCGCCGTAAGGCTCGGCCGCAAGAGACCAGTAAGATGGACCATACCTCCACTCTCTCTTGGCCATATGAATATCTGCCAAGGAGGTGAGCCTAGTCTCTTGCAAAAATAAAATTTCAGCATCTAATTGGCTGAACAAAAAGAAGGCCATAGAACGAGCTCTTACTGACTTAATGCTGGCGACATTTATTGTCACCACTTTTAACGGAGGGGGAACCGCCATTTGGGTTATTGGGTGGTTTGCTTCTTAGCTCCCCTCTGCTGCTCATCACCAGAAGCCTCTCTCTTTCTTGAGGCCGCCTCAAACTCCATTTCGGAATCAGAACTTCGCTCCGAAGAAGCTCCAGATGAAGAGATATCCCAATTAGAGGACCTATACCGGTTGGAGACAGGCACTGGAGCCTGTTCCGTCCTCACCACCTGCTTCTTCCGCTTCCCAACCTTCCTTCTCTCCTCCAGGTACTGCAGGTCAGCTTCAGAGATGCCCTCATCTCTTACTTTTTTCTGTGAAGTCTTTACAGAAGACTTCCTTACAGAGGAAGAAGCAACCTTTTTAGTACCCACTACCACTGCTGGTGGGGGGGTTGCTCCCTTTGAGTCAGACTTAGGAGGGGTAGACTCCTGGGGGGTAACTGACTCAGGGGGCACAGACTTGGAAGGTTCTGACACAAGAGGAGGGGATACAGTAGGCTGGGGGGAGACAGATACAGATACAGAAGGAATACTTACAGACACAGGAGGGGTGGCCACAGGAACTGGAGAGGGATCCTGAGCAGGACCAGGGGAGTGAGTCACCGCAGAGGAGGATGGTACACCAGGGGCCTCACCCTCCATCCTGTCCAGCCTTGACATGTCATCTATTACCTCCTTCTCCATATTGTGCCAGGCTTCAGGACATCTGCTGTAGGGGTGGCCAAGGCGCAGGCACAGGTTGCACCTGATCATTTCGGTGCAGTCCTTAGCCATATGACCCTGACCCCGACACACTGAACATATCAAGGCTGAACAGGAGGAACTCAAATGCCCCTTTTCTCCACAGCGGTGACACAGCTTCGGCTGACCAGGGTAAAAAACAGTCATCCTATCCCTCCCTATAAAAGCTGAGGAGGGCAGGTGACGGACAACATTCCCATCCCTGGCCAACCTGACTGTTACTGACCAACCCCCAGTCCAGATGTTACGCTCATCAAGGATTTTATTGGGCTTGGTCAAAACCTCCCCATAGTTCCTTAACCAAACCTCTAGATCCCGGGCAGGGACACTCTCATTAGTGAGGATAATTGTGATTTTTTTTACTGTAGACCTCTGAGAAACTGCAACTGGGGCCAGACCTTCCCATTCAGGTCTTGACCTGCAACGAGCCTCATATCTCTGCCAGAACAGGTCAAGACCCTCTGGCCTGGTGAAGCTAACTGTATAATCCCGTGTCCCAGCTACATGTATAAAGGCATACAGATCATTTGCCCCAAAACCCATCTCTAAAATCATGTCCACCACTGCACGCCGTGCTGGAGGGATCGCACCACCTTCCCATTTCAGAATAACAACATTACGTCTTGGACCCCCAGCAGAAGCCAGAGACCCAAGACCAGATCCTGGGGTGCTCAAAGTGGTAGCCTGTAGGGGAAAACCCCGCTTGGGGGCAGAGCTACCAGGAGCAGAGCGTACCACCTGAGCAAAGGTAAGTTTTTCAGGGCCAAGGCCCCACACTGAAGTCATAGCAGTCTGTACATTACTATTATTATTCACTGCTTGAACGGAGTTGGTAGGACTGTCCACACTTGAACTGGGACCATTGTTCATCACACTGGTACTGGGATGATTTTTATCAGTCACACAAAACTTCACATTCCCATCAGGAATAATCACAGTTTCTGCTGCAATATCAGCTGTCTCCTGAAGCTGTGCTGTAGAGTCCTCAGCAGCTGTGGGGCAAACAGCTTCAGCCAAAGGGGGGTTAATAGGCTCTGCTGAATCTTGTAGTGCATCTGCAGGAATGTCATTTTTTAAAAGCAAACTTTGCTGTACTGCAGCATCAGCAGGCACAGCATTACTACAGATAGGACTAGCAGCCTGACTCTCACTGGGCACATTGTCTGTATCAGTCACAGTGTTGAATGGCACAAAAATTGTTTTATCCACAATATGGGACTTGACAGGCTTTACCTTGTCAGGCACATTGTCTGTAATGTCCTCATTATTAAATGCCAGCTGATCCCCCCGCATAGGAGACTCCATTACCTGGATGGCCCTGAGCATGCCTCCTGAGTCCTGGGAAGGCATGGGGCTGCTTACCTCTCCCTGAGGGGGCAGGGGGTCAGAACTGGGGGTCTCCTCCTCCACCTCCATCTTTGTCATCCTCGCAAATCTTTTCTCATTACAAAACTTTTCTTTAAATGGCCCATCTCTGCCTTCCATCATGGCCACAATGGTCTCCTGGTGTTCCACCCGAACCTTGGCCAGTTGGATCTCCGGATCCATGGACCCACGTTTCTGGCTATGCAAGCCCTCACGTTGCCTTCTCAGGCGCTTCAGCTCTGCTCTGAGCTTGTAGAGCTTGTCTCTTTCTCTATTCAGGACCTTAATCCCGGCCACCACTCGCTCCCGGATGGCCCCGGAACCTTCATCTTCACCAGGGGCAGAGAGATCACCAACCATGGGTTGTATAGGGGCAGGTATGTTACCTGATGGCCCAGGAGATGGCTGTGAGCTTCCAGCAGGAGAGGCCCTGCTGGCCTCCATGGCTTCCCCAGAAAGGGGCCAGGAGAGCTGGGATAGATTTCCTCACCAGTCCCCTCTCACACGGATCTGCAGCAGCTCCAGAGAGACAGCCTCCTCCTGACACACCTGTGCTCCAATGATGGGTGGGGAACTATTCCTCCCACTGACACCAATGATGGGGCACTATTCCTCCCACTGACACCAATGATGGGGCACTATTCCTCCCACTGACACCAATGATGGGGCACTATTCCTTCCAATGACACCAATGATGGGGCACTATTCCTTCCAATGACACCAATGATGGGGCACTATTCTTCCCACTGACACCAATGATGGGGCACTATTCCTTCCAATGACACCAATGATGGGGCACTATTTCTCCCAATGACACCAATGATGGGACACTATTCCTCCCACTGACACCAATGATGGGGCACTATTCCTCCCACTGACACCATTGATGGGGCACTATTTCTCCCAATGACACCATTGATGGGGCACTATTCCTCCCAATGACACCATTGATGGGGCACTATTCCTCCCACTGACACCATTGATGGGGCACTATTTCTCCCAATGACACCATTGATGGGGCACTATTCCTCCCACTGACACCAATGATGGGTCACTATTCCTCCCACTGACACTAATGATGGGGCACTATTCCTCCCAATGACACCAATGATGGGTCACTATTCCTCCCACTGACACCAATGATGGGGCACTATTTCTCCCAATGACACCATTGATGGGGCACTATTCCTCCCAATGACACCAATGATGGAGCACTATTTCTCCCAATGACACCATTGATGGGGCACTATTTCTCCCAATGACACCATTGATGGGGCACTATTTCTCCCAATGACACCATTGATGGGGCACTATTTCTCCCAATGACACCATTGATGGGGCACCATTCCTCCCACTGATACCAATGATGGGGCACTATTCCTCCCACTGACACCATTGATGGGGCACTATTCCTCCCAATGACTCCAATGATGGGGCACTATTCCTCCCACTGACACCAATGATGGGGCACTATTTCTCTCAATGACACCATTGATGGGGCACTATTCCTCCCAATGACACCAATGATGGAGCACTATTTCTCCCAATGACACCATTGATGGGGCACTATTTCTCCCAATGACACCATTGATGGGGCACTATTTCTCCCAATGACACCATTGATGGGGCACTATTTCTCCCAATGACACCATTGATGGGGCACCATTCCTCCCACTGATACCAATGATGGGGCACTATTCCTCCCACTGACACCATTGATGGGGCACTATTCCTCCCAATGACTCCAATGATGGGGCACTATTCCTCCCATTGACACCATTGATGGGGCACTATTCCTCCCAATGACACCAATGATGGGGCACTATTTCTCCCAATGACACTAATGATGGGGCACAATTCCTCCCACTGACACCAATGATGGGGAACTATTTCTCCCAATGACACTATTGATGGGGCACTATTCCTCCCAATGACACCAATGATGGGGCACTATTCCTCCCAATGACACCAATGATGGGGCACTATTCCTCCCAATGACACCAATGATGGGGAACTATTTCTCCCAATGACACTAATGATGGAGCACTATTTCTCCCAATGACACTATTGATGGGGCACTATTCCTCCCAATGACTCCAATGATGGGGCACAATTCCTCCCATTGACACCATTGATGGGGCACTATTCCTCCCAATGACACCAATGATGGGGCACTATTTCTCCCAATGACACTAATGATGGGGCACAATTCCTCCCACTGACACCAATGATGGGGGCACTATTTCTCCCAATGACACCAATGATGGGGCACTATTCCTCCCAATGACTCCAATGATGGGGCACAATTCCTCCCATTGACACCATTGATGGGGCATTATTCCTCCCAATGACACTATTGATGGGGCACTATTTCTCCCAATGACACCAATGATGGGGCACTATTCCTTCCACTGACACCAATGATGGGGCACTATTCCTCCCACTGATACCAATGATGGGGCACTATTCTTCTCACTGATACCAATGATGGGGCACTATTCTTCCCACTGACACCAACTATTTCTCTCCCTAATACTAAAGATCAGACATTGTTTACTTCCACATTTCGGCCCCCCCCTTAAAGTCTGAAGGACAGTAGACTGGCCCTTTGTTTAGATAGTTTGAAGACCCCCCCTGGTGTAGCCCATTCTGTAAACACTAGGGGGGGGGGCAGAATTTTTTGTGGAGAGGCCCCCCAACAGCTGCACATGTAATGGGGGAGGGGGGGGGGTCGCCATTTAGAACAGGGGGAGATCTGGGATTTATTATTCACACAATATAGAATTTTTAGGGAAATTTGGGAAAATCTTGTAGAAGGTGAATTGACACTTTAAGGATGATAAAATGATTTCAAATCCGGATCCAAATGAAATCATCAGCAGTCTCCGTATCACTTTTCCCAAGATCCCCCCCCCCCCTCCCCCCAGGACGCGGCTCCGCCGTCACGCAATCGATGATTTTGGTGTGAGATTTTTCTGCAGGAGAAGTGAATCAGGATTTCAGATTCCGCCTACTGTTTCCAAAATTACACGGCACGCTTTTCAACGCTTCTGCATTTTCCTTTAGAGACTGCCATGGCAACCCACTGTCACCGAGCGGCCGGGACAATGCCATAATGGTCACCGGGAGTTTTATTGAGCATCCTATTATTGTCGGGATTAACTGTCTGGGTGCTGGAGAGGACGATGGCAAAGCCAGGACATTCCAAAATAATGCCCCCCCCACCCCCACCTTGTGCATGTCCCTCTACCCCGCGTTATATAACATTCATTTACAGGAACCTCATTGTATGGAGAAGATTATTCCCATCTGTACCAGCAGTTCCCGGACTCCAATCTTCCAGACTCCCCCTTTATTAGGTCCCCCTTACTAGTAGCTGTTTGGACCCCCTTTATTAGGTGCACCTTGCTAGTAGCGGGTTGGACCCTCTTTATTAACTAAGGAGATGGATTACTGGAACCATGTCCTGTGGTCTGATGAGACCAAGATAAACGTATTTGGTTCAGATGGTGACAAGCGTGTGTGGGGGCAACCAGGTGAGGAGGACAAAGACAAGTGTGTCTTGTCTACACTCAAGCATGGTGGTGGGAGTGTCATGGTCTGGGGCTGCATGAGTGCTGCCGGCACTGGGGGGCTACAGATCATTGAGGGAACCATGAATGCCAACATGTACTGTGACCTACTGAAGCAGAGCATGATCCCCTCCCTTCGGAGACTGGGCCGCAGGGCAGTATTCCAACATGATAACCACCCCAAACACACCTCCAAGACCACCACTGCCTTGCTATACAAGCTGAGGGTAAAGGTGATGGACTGGCCAAGCATGTCTCCAGACCTAAACCCTATTGATCATCTGTGGGACATCCTCAAATGGAGGGTGGAGGAGCGCAAGGTCTCTAACATCCACCAGCTCTGTGATGTCATCATGGGGGAGGGGAAGAGGACTCCAGTGACAACCTGTGAAGCTCTGGTGACCTCCATGCCCAAGAGGGTTAAGGCAGTGCTGGAAAATAATGGTGGCCACATAAAATATTGACACTTTGGGCCCAATTTGGACATTTTCCCTGAGGGGTGTACTGACTTTTGTTGCCAGTGGTTTAGACATTAATGGCTGTGTGTTGAGTTATTTTGAGGGGACAGCAAATTTACACTGTTATACAAGCTGTACACTCACTACTTTACATTGTAGACAAAGTGTCATTTCTTCAGTGTTGTCACATGAAAAGAGAGAAGAAAAGATTTACACAAATGTCACTGAGGGGTGTACTTACGTTTGTGAGATACTGTATATATTTATCTTTTTTTCCCATATATATATATATATATATATATATATATATATATATATATATATATATATATATATATATATATTCACACACATGTAATGAATTATATGTTGCATATTTACCATTTGCATATGGCAAGCTCTATTTTTTTTTTTTTTTGCTATGCTGTGAATAGACCTGAATAGCAGGAGAGATCAGATTACATAGACTGCAGTACAAGTCACACTGGAGGGACACGCCCCTCCTCCTCTCCTCTAGTAAGGACCGGATCTTCTGGCTTAGTCGGTTACTCACAGGCCGCCAACAGCCAGAGAGAACCCGACATGCTCCGGTTTCACAGATGGACACTTATATTCCATTTTTTTATTAGTAGAATAAATATTTTATATAAATAGTAGAATATGATATTAAACGTCATCATATGTTAACTATTAAGAAAATAATAGCAAAATGACGAAAAATAAAAGAAAAAGAAAAAGCAACCCAAGGTAATTATGTAAAATACACCAGAAGAGACATAATGGGCATAATGCAAAAGGGGATATTTGATGACTTTTTTTTGGTGTTGGTGAGTGTAATGGGGGACAATGGGGCATGGGGTAATGGGGGACAATGGGGTATGGGGTAATGGGGGACAATGGGGTAATGGGGTATGGGGTAATGGGGGACAGTGGGGTAATGGGGGACAGTGGGGTAATGGGGTAATGGGGGACAATGGGGTATGGGGCAATGGGGGACAGTGGGGTATGGGGTAATGGGGGACAGTGGGGTATGGGGTAATGGGGGACAGTGGGGTATGGGGTAATGGGGGACAGTGGGGTATAGGGTAATGGGGGACAATGGAGTATGGGGCAATGGGGGACAATGGGGTATGGGGCAATGGGGGACAGTGGGGTATGGGGCACAATGGGGTATGGGGCAATGGGGGACAGTGGGGTATGGGGCAATGGGGGACAATGGGGTATAGGGTAATGGGGGACACACTTGGCAGGGGACGCGGTCTCCCCCAAGGTGGGGGGTCCAAGTGATAAAATGTGTTTTATAGTCTTCAATGAAGCATACAGGTAGTGGTAGACTTTCTTCGTAGAAAGCCCAGCATGCCTTGCTGAGGAAGTTTCATGGATGTTTCTTGTAATAAATGTTTGTGAAATAAATATTTTAAAGAAGTAATTAAACAATATCCTGGAAAACATTCTCAACCTATAAACTTAAACAGACAGTATTGTGCTTCCTCCATTCATTGAACACTTGGGATTAGGCGATTACGTGCGGGAGAGTCAGCGGGGTCTCCTGTACATTACTGTAGGTGGGAAGCCCCCATTCAATCCTGACACCCCCCACAGCTACATGTATTACCTGCAGGAGATGAGCCCCAGACATAGCCTGTCTATGAGCCTCCTATTGTTCTAAATGCCCCCCCCCCCCCCAACCCCAGCAAATCACAGGAAACCCCACTGAGTCTCCCGCAGGTAATCGCAATCGGTAACAGTCACTAGTGCGGGGGTCCCCAAACTGCGGCCCGAGGGTTGTATGTGGCCTATTGCTAACCTTTATCTGACCCTTGGGGCACTATTTTTCCCACTGACACCAATGATGGGACACTATTCCTCTCACTGACACCAATGATGGGGCACTATTGATCTTTTATTAAAAGAATCAAGCAACCAATTTTATACAAAAGTAAAAAACAAAACCATAGTACAAAACTTCAACAGAAATCCAAGGAATACACATCCATGTTCAGAATATATACAATATATACATAATCCACTACCAAAATTATTTACATAAAGCAGCAGAGAGGGCCTAAGAGGCACAACCCATCACCTATGTACGCAGCCATTTATCAAAAATTAATCCAAAAAAATAATAATCTAGGGTGATAAGAGACAGACAGCCACACCCGGGAAAGAGACTCCTGGCAGTCAGGGAGGCTTGAAACCCCTCCACGCCTTCAACCAAGCCCCCTGACTCCGCTTGTCTCTCTCGAGCACCCGAATCTTCTCCACCTCATGCAGAATGTCATACACCACCACCTGAACAGGAAGGATTTTACGCCGAATGCAGACCTGACACCGTGCGTTCCAAGTGAAATAACGGACTACTAGGCTAACTAGAAAAAGTGTATCTAAACAAAAAACCCCACCAGTATTGAATGCTCCGTACACCCACTCAGCATAACCCAGCCTGGAGAGGAAAGGGACACCGAGGGCCCGTCCCACCTGTTTGTACACCTCTATGTTAAAAGGGCAATGAAGCAGAAAATGGTCCATAGTCTCCTCCTCACCTGCACACTCCTCCCGAGGACAGCTACGATCCACCCCACTGCGGAATTTCAAATTGCCCCTAAAATAGAGCCTCCCATGGAAGCACATCCAGGCCAGATCCCTGAATTTAGGGGGTACTCTGTCCAAATTAATAAGTCTTAACCCTGCCCTCAAAACTGGGCCTGGGCAATCCCTTAAGGCCAGTGGGTCATGAAAGACTTCGCTCAAGACTCGACTCATAAGGACTTTCCTCGGAACCGATCTGAGATCTTCAGCCGACAATCGCCACTGCCGTAGTAACTTCAGGCACGGAGCGACATAGGCTGGTAGCTGACCACGATGACCCCTGAGATTCTTCACTTGGCCACCTTCTTCCCAAAGTCGTAGAAAAGGCCTAAACCAAGATCTAAATATGCCTGCCCATCCAGGAGGTTCCACTGCAAGCATATTACCAATATTAAACTTGAGAAAAAGCAGTGAAAAGAAAAGAACTGGGTTGACCATACCTAAGCCACCCTCCCTCCTGGATAGATAGGTGACATTCCTCTTGATGGGGTTCAGTCTGTTCCCCCACAACATCTGGAAGAACACACTACTGACCCTAGCATAGAGAGACACTGGCAAGATGCAGACAAAGCTGACATACAAGAAGATCGGAATCAGGTAAGTCTTAATCAGATCAACCCTTTCCCTCATAGATAACTTCCATCTCTTCCAGCTGACCACCTTAGTATTGGCAATTTCCAGTCTGCCTTCCCAGTTTTTGAGGCCATAATCGCCAGGTCCAAATTCAATGCCTAAAATCTTAATTCTTTCCTGGGGCACTGGAAAGGTGTCCGGGAGATCAAACCCCTCACCTTCCTTTCCCATCCAGAAAACTTCACTCTTTTCCTGATTGATCTTGGAGCCTGATGCTTCAGAATACCGTGATGTCAGAGAGACCACCTCCTCTGCTTCATCCGCCCCGGTGACAATCACCGACACATCGTCCGCATAGGCAACAACCCTCAAAGGCGGCTCACCCGGAAGCCCCACTGGCACCCCACACAACATGCCGCTCTCTAGCCTCCTAATGAAGGGGTCGATTGCAAACACATAGAGCAGGGGACTCAGGGGACAACCCTGGCGCACCCCGGAGCCAACCTCAAAGGACTGCCCAACCCAACCATTAACAAGAGGAAAGCTCTCTGCCCCCTCATACAAGACTTTTAACCAATCGACAAAACCACCCGGCAGACCGTACTTACTAAGGAGCAACCACAGGTACTCATGGTTAACACGATCAAAAGCCTTTGCCTGATCCAATGTCAGCAAATACTTTCCCCAGCCTGCAGCCCTGCACCGCTCCAAGGCCTCCCGGACAGCTAAAACTGCTGTGAAGGTGCACCTACCCTGGACCGAACAGTGCTGATGGCGAGAAAGCAAAGACTCTGCTACTGACGATAGGCGCCACAAAATGATCTTTGCCAGTATCTTTCTATCGACATTAAGAAGGCTGATGGGGCGCCAATTCTCAATCATCGAAGGATCTTTACCCTTTGAAAGAAGAATCACAGCTGAGTGCCTCATGGAAGAGGGAAGTACCCCCTCAGCAAGGCAACTGTTAAAAACCTCTACCAAATGTGGGGCCAGAATAGACTTAAAAGCTTTGTAAAACTCAGCCGTCAAGCCATCCGGTCCAGGTGATTTTTTGATGGCAAGCTGTTCAATTGCCCTTATCACCTCTTCAACTGTGATCTCCTCTGTCAAATTCATCAATGGGACATCTTCATCATTTAGACCTGGAGTAGAGTCCAAAAAGCTTTCCATCTTGTCACGGTCAAGCTCTTTCCTCCCAAGAAGGTCAGCATAAAAGGACCTCACGACCTCCAGAATCCCTGACCTGGACTTTGTCAAGGAACCTGTACTGTCCTTAAGGCCAACGACCGTTTTAACAGCTACACCTTGTTTGCAGTTCTGGTAAGGGTCAGGCGAGTGGTACTTCCCATAGTCCCTCTCCAGAACCAAAGAGGCATGCCGGTCATATTGACACTTCCTGAGAAGGAGTTTCACTTCGGAGATTGCCCCAGGATCTCCTCCTCTCGAGACAAGAATATCCAGCTTCCTCCGTAAACGTTGGTAGGTCATGTATTTATTAAACTGCTTTCTATTGGCTAGGCCCCTGAAGAATCCAGCAATCCTCTTTTTGGTCAGCTCCCACCACTCAGCCTTGCTGCTACAAAAGTCCAGGATGGTCACCTGTGCCTGAAAGAATTCCTCAAAGGATTGTCTAACATGTTCTTCCTTGAGTAGAGTCGAATTCAATCTCCAGATGCCCTTACCCCTCTGAGGGGCGTCTGAAGCATTCAGGACCACAGATAGCATACAGTGATCAGAGAACTCTACTGCCTGCACCACTGGGGGTGAGAAAGCAGAGGTCTCCTTCAAAAAAAACCTATCTATTCTACTCTGACTATTACCTCGATGAAAGGTGAACCCAGTGTCATCCGGGAGGTGCTTAATGTGCACATCCACAAGACCAGCATCCCTAACCATACTATTTAAAAAAACGCTATCATATCCCAGCCTGTCCTTGAAGTCCTTCCTGTCCTTGGGCCTAGTTACTGTATTAAAGTCACCTCCAAAGACCACTTGCCGGGATGTAAAAAGAAATGGCTTGATCCTTGTAAAAAGGCATTTCCTGTCCCACTTTGTGTGCGGTCCATAAACATTAATTAGGCGCAGGTCCTGCCCTCCCACAAGGACGTCTAAGACCATACATCTCCCAATCTCCACCTCAATAACCCGCCGGACAGTTACCATGCCGGTTTTAAACAACACCGCCACACCGCCGTAAGGCTCGGCCGCAAGAGACCAGTAAGATGGACCATACCTCCACTCTCTCTTGGCCATATGAATATCTGCCAAGGAGGTGAGCCTAGTCTCTTGCAAAAATAAAATTTCAGCATCTAATTGGCTGAACAAAAAGAAGGCCATAGAACGAGCTCTTACTGACTTAATGCTGGCGACATTTATTGTCACCACTTTTAACGGAGGGGGAACCGCCATTTGGGTTATTGGGTGGATTGCTTCTTAGCTCCCCTCTGCTGCTCATCACCAGAAGCCTCTCTCTTTCTTGAGGCCGCCTCAAACTCCATCTCAGAATCAGAACTTCGCTCCGAAGAAGCTCCAGATGAAGAGATATCCCAATTAGAGGACCTATAACGGTTGGAGACAGGCACTGGAGCCTGTTCCGTCCTCACCACCTGCTTCTTCCGCTTCCCAACCTTCCTTCTCTCCTCCAGGTACTGCAGGTCAGCTTCAGAGATGCCCTCATCTCTTACTTTTTTCTGTGAAGTCTTTACAGAAGACTTCTTTACAGAGGAAGAAGCAACCTTTTTAGTACCCACTACCACTGCTGGTGGGGGGGGGGGGTGCTCCCTTTGAATCAGACTTAGGAGGGGTAGACTCCTGGGGGGTAACTGACTCGGGGGGCACAGACTTGGAAGGTTCTGACACAAGAGGAGGGGATACAGTAGGCTGGGGGGAGACAGATACAGATACAGAAGGAATACTTACAGACACAGGAGGGGTGGCCACAGGAACTGGGGAGGGATCCTGAGCAGGACCAGGGGAGTCGGTCACCGCAGAGGAGGATGGTACACCAGGGGCCTCACCCTCCATCCCGTCCAGCCTTGACATGTCATCAATTACCTCCTTCTCCATATTGTGCCAGGCTTCAGGACACCTGCTGTAGGGGTGGCCAAGGCGCAGGCACAGGTTGTACCTGATCATCTCGGTGCAGTCCTTGGCCATATGACCCTGACCCCGACACACTGAACATATCAAGGCTGAACAGGAAGAGCTCAAATGCCCCTTTTCTCCACAGCGGTGACACAGCTTCGGCTGACCAGGGTAGAAAATAGTCATCCTATCCCTCCCTATAAAAGCTGAGGAGGGCAGGTGACGGACAACATTCCCATCCCTGGCCAACCTGACTGTAACCGACCAACCCCCAGTCCAGATGTTACGCTCATCAAGGATTTTGCTGGGCTTAGTCAAAACCTCACCATAGTTCCTTAACCAGACCTCTAGGTCCCGAGCAGGAACACTCTCATTGGTGAGTATGATGGTGATCTTTTTCACCGTTGACCTTTGCGAAACCGCAACTGGGGCCAGACCTTCCCATTCAGGTCTTGACCTGCACCGAGCCTCATATCGCTCCCAGAACAGGTCAAGACCCTCTGGCCTGGTGAAACTAATGGTATAATCCCGTGTCCCAGCTACATGTATTAGAGCATACAGGTCATTTGCCCCAAAACCCATCTCTAAAATCAAATCCACCACTGCACGCCGTGCTGGAGGGATCGCACCACCTTCCCATTTGAGAATTACCACATTTCTTCTCGGACCCCCAGCAGAAGCCAGAGACCCAAGACCAGATCCCGGGGTGCCCAAAGTGGTAGGCTGCAGGGGGAAACCCCGCTTGGGGGCGGAGCTACCAGGAGCAGAGCGTACCACCTGAGCAAATGTGGGTTTATCAGGGCCAAGGCCCCACACTGAAGTTACAGCAGTCTGTACATTACTATTATTATTCACTGCTTGAACGGAGTTGGTAGGACTGTCCATCACACTTGTACTGGGACCATTGTTCATCACACTGTACTGGGATGATTTTTATCAGTCACACAAATATCCACATTCTTATCAGGAATAGTCACAGTTTCTGCTGCAATGCCAGCTGTCTC
Organism: Lithobates septentrionalis; assembly: GCA_037952835.1. Classification (NCBI taxonomy): domain Eukaryota; kingdom Metazoa; phylum Chordata; class Amphibia; order Anura; family Ranidae; genus Lithobates; species Lithobates septentrionalis. Next base: position 35,314 of record JBBDGP010003310.1, on the reverse strand, counting down.
CTGAAGCTGTGCTGTAGAGTCTTCAGCAGGTTTGGGGCAAACAGCTTCAGATTCAGCTAAATGGGGGTTAATTGGCTCTGCTGAATGTTGCAGTTCATCTGCAGGAATGTCATTTTTTAAATGCAAACTTTGCTGTACTGCAGCATCAGCAGGCACAGCATTGCTACACATAGGACTAGCAGCCTGACTCTCACTGGGCACATTGTCAGTATCAGTCACAAAAACTGTTTTATGCACCACATGGGGCTTGACGGGCTTTACCTTGTCAGGCACATTATCTGTTATGTCCTCCTCATGGAACACCAGCTGATCACCCCGCAAAGGAGACTCTATTGCCTGGATTACCTTGAGCATGCCTCCTGAGTCCTGGGAAGGCATGGGGCTGCTTACCTCTCCCTGAGGGGACAGGGGGTCTGAACTGGGGGTCTCCTCCTCCACCTCCATCTTTGTCATCCTGGCAAACCTTCTGTCATTACAGAATTTTTCTTTGAAGGGCCCATCTCTGCCTTCCATCATGGCCACAATGGTCTCCTGGTGTTCCACCCGGACCTTGGCCAGTTGGATCTCCGGATCCATGGATCCACGTTTCTGGCTATGTAAGCCCTCACGCTGCCTTCTCAAGCGCTTCACCTCGGCTCTGAGCTTGTACAGCTTGTCTCTTTCTCTATTCAGGACTTTAATCCCGGCCACCACTCGCTCCCGGATGGCCTCTGAGCCTTCATCTTCACCAGGGGTAGAGAGATCACCAGCCATGGCTTGTGCAGGAGCAGGCATGTTACCTGATGGCCCAGGAGATGGCTGGGAGCTTCCAGCAGGAGAGGCCCTGCTGGCCTCCATGGCTTCCCCAGAAAGGGGCCAGGAGAGCTGGGATAGATTTCCTCACCAGTCCCCTCTCACACGGATCAGCAGCAGCTCCAGAGAGACAGCCTCCTCCTGACACACCTGTGCTCCAATGATGGGTGGGGCACTATTCCTCTCACTGACACCAATGATGGGGCACTATTCCTCCCACTGACACCAATGATGGGACACTATTCCCCCCACTGAAACCGATGATGGGGCACTATTCCTCCCACTGACACCAATGATGGGACACTATTCCACCCACTGAAACCGATGATGGGGCTCTATTCCTCCCATTGACACTAATGATGGGACACTATTCCTCCCACTGACACCAATGATGGGACACTATTCCTCCCACTGAAACCGATGATGGGGCTCTATTCCTCCCATTGACACTAATGATGGGACACTATTCCTCCCACTGACACCAATGATGGGACACTATTCCTCCCACTGAAACCGATGATGGGGCTCTATTCCTCCCATTGACACTAATGATGGGACACTATTCTTCCCACTGACACCAATGATGGGACACTATTCCTCTCACTGACACCAATGATGGGACACTATTCCACCCACTGAAACCGATGATGGGGCTCTATTCCTCCCATTGACACTAATGATGGGACACTATTCTTCCCACTGACACCAATGATGGGACACTATTCCTCTCACTGACACCAATGATGGGACACTATTCCACCCACTGAAACCGATGATGGGGCTCTATTCCTCCCATTGACACTAATGATGGGACACTATTCTTCCCACTGACACCAATGATGGGACACTATTCCTCTCACTGACACCAATGATGGGACATTATTCCACCCACTGAAACCGATGATGGGGCTCTATTCCTCCCATTGACACTAATGATGGGACACTATTCTTCCCACTGACACCAATGATGGGACACTATTCCTCTCACTGACACCAATGATGGGACACTATTCCACCCACTGAAACCGATGATGGGGCTCTATTCCTCCCATTGACACTAATGATGGGACACTATTCTTCCCACTGACACCAATGATGGGACACTATTCCTCTCACTGACACCAATGATGGGACACTATTCCACCCACTGAAACCGATGATGGGGCTCTATTCCTCCCATTGACACTAATGATGGGACACTATTCTTCCCACTGACACCAATGATGGGACACTATTCCTCTCACTGACACCAATGATGGGGCACTATTCCTCCCACTGACACCAATAATGGGGCACTATTCCTCCCACTGACACCAATGATGGGACACTATTCCACCCACTGAAACCGATGATGGGGCTCTATTCCTCCCATTGACACTAATGATGGGACACTATTCCTCCCACTGACACCAATGATGGGACACTATTCCTCCCACTGATACCAATGATGGGACACTATTCCTCCCACTGACACCAATGATGGGACACTATTCCTCCCACTGACACCAATGATGGGACACTATTCCACCCACTGAAACCGATGATGGGGCTCTATTCCTCCCATTGACACTAATGATGGGACACTATTCCTCCCACTGACACCAATGATGGGACACTATTCCTCCCACTGAAACCGATGATGGGGCTCTATTCCTCCCATTGACACTAATGATGGGACACTATTCTTCCCACTGACACCAATGATGGGACACTATTCCTCTCACTGACACCAATGATGGGACACTATTCCACCCACTGAAACCGATGATGGGGCTCTATTGATCTTTTATTAAAAGAATCAAGCAACCAATTTTATACAAAAGTAAAACACAAAACCATAGTACAAAACTTCAACAGAAATCCAAGGAATACACATCCATGTTCAGAATATATACAATATATACATAATCCGTTACCAAAACTATTTACATAAAGCAGCAGAGAAGGCCTAAGAGGCACAACCCATCACCTATGTACGCAGCCATTTATCAAAAATTAATCCAAAAAAATAATAATCTAGGGTGATAAGAGACAGACAGCCACACCCGGGAAAGAGACTCCTGGCAGTCAGGGAGGCTTGAAACCCCTCCACGCCTTCAACCAAGCCCCCTGACTCCGCTTGTCTCTCTCAAGTACCCGAATCTTCTCCACCTCATGCAGAATGTCATACACCACCACCTGAACAGGAAGGATTTTACGCCGAATGCTGACCTGACACCGTGCGTTCCAAGTGAAATAACGGACTACTAGGCTAACTAGAAAAAGTGTATCTAAACAAAAAACCCCACCAGTATTGAATGCTCCATACACCCACTCAGCATAACCCAGCCTGGAGAGGAAAGGGACACCGAGGGCCCGTCCCACCTGTTTGTACACCTCTATGTTAAAAGGGCAATGAAGCAGAAAATGGTCTATAGTCTCCTCCTCACCTGCACATTCCTCCCGAGGACAGCTACGATCCACCCCACTGTGGAATTTCAAATTGCCCCTAACATAGAGCCTCCCATGGAAGCACATCCAGGCCAGATCCCTGAATTTAGGAGGTACTCTGTCCAAATTAATAAGTCTTAACCCTGCCCTCAAAACTGGGCCTGGGCAATCCCTTAAGGCCAGTGGGTCATGAAAGACTTCACTCAAGACTCGACTCATAAGGACTTTCCTCGGAACCGATCTGAGATCTTCAGCCGACAATCGCCACTGCCGTAATAACTTCAGGCACGGAGCGACATAGGCTGGTAGCTGACCACGATGACCCCTGAGATTCTTCACTTGGCCACCTTCTTCCCAAAGTCGCAGAAAAGGCCTAAACCAAGATCTAAAAATGCCTGCCCATGCAGGAGGTTCCACTGCAAGCATATTACCAATATTAAACTTGAGAAAAAGCAGTGAAAAGAAAAGAACTGGGTTGACCATACCTAAGCCACCCTCCCTCCTGGATAGATAGGTGACATTCCTCTTGATGGGGTTCAGTCTGTTCCCCCACAACATCTGGAAGAACACACTACTGACCCTAGCATAGAGAGACACTGGCAAGATGCAGACAAAGCTGACATACAAAAAGATCGGAATCAGGTAAGTCTTAATCAGATCAACCCTTTCCCTCATAGATAACTTCCATTTCTTCCAGCTGACCACCTTAGTATTGGCAATTTCCAGTCTGCCTTCCCAGTTTTTGAGGCCATAATCGCCGGGTCCAAATTCAATGCCTAGAATCTTAATTCTTTCCTGGGGCACTGGAAAGGTGTCCGGGAGATCAAAACCCTCACCTTCCTTTCCCATCCAGAAGACTTCACTCTTTTCCTGATTGATCTTGGAGCCTGATGCTTCAGAATACCGTGATGTCAGAGAGACCACCTCCTCTGCTTCATCCGCCCCGGTGACAATCACTGACACATCGTCCGCATAGGCAACAACCCTCAAAGGCGGCTCACCCGGGAGACCCACTGGTACCCCACACAACATGCTGCTCTCTAGCCTCCTGATGAAAGGGTCGATTGCAAACACATAGAGCAGGGGACTCAGGGGACAACCCTGGCGCACCCCGGAGCCAACCTCAAAGGACTGCCCAACCCAACCATTAACAAGAGGAAAGCTTTCTGCCCCCTTATACAAGACTTTTAACCAATCGACAAAACCACCCGGCAGACCGTACTTACTAAGGAGCAACCACAGGTACTCATGGTTGACACGATCAAAAGCCTTTGCCTGATCCAATGTCAGCAAATACTTTCCCCAGCCTGCAGCCCTGCACCGCTCCAAGGCCTCCCGGACAGCTAAAACCGCTGTGAAGGTGCACCTACCCTGGACCGAACAGTGCTGATGGCGAGAAAGCAAAGACTCTGCTACTGACGATAGGCGCCAGAAAAATATCTTTGCCAGTATCTTTCTATCGACATTAAGAAGGCTGATGGGGCGCCAATTCTCAATCATCGAAGGATCTTTACCCTTTGAAAGAAGAATCACAGCTGAGTGCCTCATGGAAGAGGGAAGTACCCCCTCAGCAAGGCAACTGTTAAAAACCTCTACCAAATGTGGGGCCAGAATAGACTTAAAGGCTTTGTAAAACTCAGCCGTCAAGCCATCCGGTCCAGGTGACTTTTTGATGGCAAGTTGTTCAATTGCCCTCATCACCTCTTCAACTGTGATCTCCTCTGTCAAATTCATCAATGGGACATCTTCATCATTTAGACCTGGAGTAGAGTCCAAAAAGCCTTCCATCTTGTCACGGTCAAGCTCTTTCCTCCCAAGAAGGTCAGCATAAAAGGACCTCACGACCTCCAGAATCCCTGACCTGGACTTTGTCAAGGAACCTGTACTGTCTTTAAGGCCAACGACCGTTTTAACAGCTACACCTTGTTTGCAGTTCTGGTAAGGGTCAGGCGAGTGGTACTTCCCATAGTCCCTCTCCAGAACCAAAGAGGCATGCCGGTCATATTGACACTTCCTGAGAAGGAGTTTCACTTCGGAGATTTCCCCAGGATCTCCACCTCTCGAGACAAGAATATCCAGCTTCCTCCGTAAACGTTGGTAGGTCATGTATTTATTAAACTGCTTTCTATTGGCTAGGCCCCTGAAGAATCCAGCGATCCTCTTTTTGGTCAGCTCCCACCACTCAGTCTTGCTACTACAAAAGTCCAGGATGGTCACCTGTGCCTGAAAGAATTCCTCAAAGGATTGTCTAACATGTTCTTCCTTGAGTAGAGTCGAATTCAATCTCCAGATGCCCTTACCCCTCTGAGGGGCATCTGAAGCATTCAGGACCACAGATAGCATACAGTGATCAGAGAACTCTACTGCCTGCACCACTGGGGGTGAGAAAGCAGAGGTCTCCTTCAAAAAAAACCTATCTATTCTACTCTGACTATTACCTCGATGAAAGGTGAACCCAGTGTCATCCGGGAGGTGCTTAATGTGCACATCCACAAGACCAGCATCCCTAACCATACTATTTAAAAAAACGCTATCATATCCCAGCCTGTCCTTGAAGTCCTTCCTGTCCTTGGGCCTAGTTACTGTATTAAAGTCACCTCCAAAGACCACTTGCCGGGATGTAAAAAGAAATGGCTTGATTCTTGTAAAAAGGCATTTCCTGTCCCACTTTGTGTGCGGCCCATAGACATTAATTAGGCGCAGGTCCTGCCCTCCCACAAGGACGTCTAAGACCATACATCTCCCAATCTCCACCTCAATAACCCGCCGGATAGTTACCATGCCGGTTTTAAACAACACCGCCACACCGCCGTAAGGCTCGGCCGCAAGAGACCAGTAAGATGGACCATACCTCCACTCTCTCTTGGCCATATGAATATCTGCCAAGGAGGTGAGCCAAGTCTCTTGCAAAAATAAAATTTCAGCATCTAATTGGCTGAACAAAAAGAAGGCCATAGAACGAGCTCTTACTGACTTAATGCTGGCGACATTTATTGTCACCACTTTTAACGGAGGGGGAACCGCCATTTGGGTTATTGGGTGGATTGCTTCTTAGCTCCCCTCTGCTGCTCATCACCAGAAGCCTCTCTCTTTCTTGAGGCCGCCTCAAACTCCATCTCAGAATCAGAACTTCGCTCCGAAGAAGCTCCAGATGAGGAAATCTCCCACTTAGAGGACCTATAACGGTTGGAGACAGGCACTGGAGCCCGTTCCGTCCTCACCACCTGCTTCTTCCGCTTCCCAACCTTCCTTCTCTCCTCCAGGTACTGCAGGTCAGCTTCAGAGATGCCCTTATCTCCTGTTTTTTTCTTTGAAGTCTTTACAGAAGACTCCTTTAGAGAGGCAGAAGCGACCTTTTTAATACCCACTACCACTCCTGGTGGGGGGGGTTGCTCCCTTTGAATCTGTCTTAGGAGGGGTAGACTCCTGGGGGGTAACTGACTCGGGGGGCACAGACTTGGAAGGTTCTGACACATGAGGAGAGGGTACAGTAGGCTGGGGGGACACAGAGACAGATACAGAAGGAATACTTACAGACACAGGAGGGGTGGCCACAGGAACTGGGGAGGGATCCTGAGCAGGACCAGGGGAGTCAGTCACCGCAGAGGAGGATGGTACACCAGGGGCATCACCCTCCATCCCGTCCAGCCTTGACATGTCATCTATTACCTCCTTCTCCATATTGTGCCAGGCTTCAGGACATCTGCTGTAGGGGTGGCTAAGGCGCAGGCACAGGTTGCACCTGATCATCTCGGTGCAGTCCTTGGCCATATGACCCTGACCCCGACACACTGAACATATCAAGGCTGAACAGGAAGAGCTCAAATGCCCCTTTTCTCCACAGCGGTGACACAGCTTCGGCTGACCAGGGTAGAAAATAGTCATCCTATCCCTCCCTATAAAAGCTGAGGAGGGCAGGTGACGGACAACATTCCCATCCCTGGCCAACCTGACTGTAACCGACCAACCCCCAGTCCAGATGTTACGTTCATCAAGGATTTTGCTGGGCTTAGTCAAAACCTCACCATAGTTCCTTAACCAGACCTCTAGGTCCCGAGCAGGAACACTCTCATTGGTGAGTATGATGGTTATCTTTTTCACCGTTGACCTTTGCGAAACCGCAACTGGGGCCAGACCTTCCCATTCAGGTCTTGACCTGCACCGAGCCTCATATCGCTCCCAGAACAGGTCAAGACCCTCTGGCCTGGTGAAACTAATGGTATAATCCCGTGTCCCAGCAACATGTATTAGAGCATACAGGTCGTTTGCCCCAAAACCCATCTCCAAAATCAAATCCACCACTGCACGCCGTGCTGGAGGGATCGCACCACCTTCCCATTTGAGAATTACCACATTTCTTCTCGGACCCCCAGCAGAAGCCAGAGACCCAAGACCAGATCCTGGGGTGCCCAAAGTGGTAGGCTGCAGGGGGAAACCCCGCTTGGGGGCGGAGCCACCAGGAGCAGAGCGTACCACCTGAGCAAACGTGGGTTTATCAGGGCCAAGGCCCCACACTGAAGTCACAGTAGTCTGTTCATTATTATTATTTGCTTGGACTGAGCTGGGACGATTGTCCATCACACTTGTACAATTGCTGTCAGACACACACACGTTCAATTTCCCATCAGGAATAGTCACAGTTGCTGCAATACCAGCTGTCTCCTGATGCTGCACTGTAGAGTCTCCAGCAGCTGTGGGGCAAACATCTTTAGACTCAGCCAAAGGAGAGTTAATAGGCTCTGCTGACACCGGTAGTTCCTTTTCAGAAATGTCATTTTTTAAATGCAGCTCTTGCTGCGCTGCAGCATTAGCAGGTACAACATTGCTACACATAGCATTAGAAACTTGAGTGTCACTGGGCACACTTTCAACATTGCTCATGGTGTTAGATGACACAAAAACAGATTCATCCCCTGCTTGGGGCTTGTCATTATCAGGCACATTATCAGTTATGTTCTCATCACCAAACGCCAGCTGATCCCCCCGCACAGGAGACTCCATTACCTGGATGGCCCTGAGCATGCCTCCTGAGTCCTGGGAAGGCATGGGGCTGCTTACCTCTACCTGAGGGGGCAGGGGGTCAGAACTGGGGGTCTCCTCCTCCACCTCCATCTTTGTCATCCTCGCAAACCTTTTATCATTGTAAAACTTTTCCTTAAATGGCCCATCTCTTCCTTCCATGATGGACACAATGGTCTCCTGATGTTCCACCCGGACCTTGGCCAGTTGGATCTCCGGATCCATGGACCCTCGTTTCTGGCTGTGCAAGCCCTCACGCTGCCTTCTCAGGCGCTTCAGCTCCGCTCTCAGTTTATAGAGCTTGTCTCTTTCTCTATTCAGGGCTTTAATCCCGGCCACCACTCGCTCCTGAATTGCCTCTGAGCCTTCATCCTTACCAGGGGCAGAAAGATCACAAGCCATGGTTTGTACAGAGGAAGGTATGTCACCTGATGGCCCAGGAGATGGCTGAGAGCTTCCAGCAGGAGAGGCCCTGCTGGCCTCCATGGCTTCCCCAGAAAGGGGCCAGGAGAGCTGGGATAGATTTCCTCACCAGTCCCCTCTCACACGGATCTGCAGCAGCTCCAGACAGACAGCCTCCTCCTGACACACCTGTGCTCCAATGATGGGTGGGGCACTATTGATCTTTTATTAAAAGAATCAAGCAACCAATTTTATACAAAAGTAAAAAACAAAACCATAGTACAAAACTTCAACAGAAATCCAAGGAATACACATCCATGTTCAGAATATATACAATATATACATAATCCACTACCAAAATTATTTACATAAAGCAGCAGAGAGGGCCTAAGAGGCACAACCCATCACCTATGTACGCAGCCATTTATCAAAAATTAATCCAAAAAAAAAAATAATCTAGGGTGATAAGAGACAGACAGCCACACCCGGGAAAGAGACTCCTGGCAGTCAGGGAGGCTTGAAACCCCTCCACGCCTTCAACCAAGCCCCCTGACTCCGCTTGTCTCTCTCAAGTACCCGAATCTTCTCCACCTCATGCAAAATGTCATACACCACCACCTGAACAGGAAGGATTTTACGCCGAATGCAGACCTGACACCGTGCGTTCCAAGTGAAATAACGGACTACTAGGCTAACTAGAAAAAGTGTATCTAAACAAAAAACCCCACCAGTATTGAATGCTCCGTACACCCACTCAGCATAACCCAGCCTGGAGAGGAAAGGGACACCGAGGGCCCGTCCCACCTGTTTGTACACCTCTATGTTAAAAGGGCAATGAAGCAGAAAATGGTCCATAGTCTCCTCCTCACCTGCACACTCCTCCCGAGGACAGCTACGATCCACCCCACTGCGGAATTTCAAATTGCCCCTAACATAGAGTCTCCCATGGAAGCACAACCAGGCCAGATCCCTGAATTTAGGGGGTACTCTGTCCAAATTAATAAGTCTTAACCCTGCCCTCAAAGCTGGGCCTGGGCAATCCCTTAAGGCCAGTGGGTCATGAAAGACTTCGCTCAAGACTCGACTCATAAGGACTTTCCTCGGAACCGTTCTGAGATCTTCAGCCGACAATCGCCACTGCCGTAGTAACTTCAGGCACGGAGCGACATAGGCTGGTAGCTGACCACGATGACCCCTGAGATTCTTCACTTGGCCACCTTCTTCCCAAAGTCGTAGAAAAGGCCTAAACCAAGATCTAAATATGCCTGCCCATCCAGGAGGTTCCACTGCAAGCATATTACCAATATTAAACTTGAGAAAAAGCAGTGAAAAGAAAAGAACTGGGTTGACCATACCTAAGCCACCCTCCCTCCTGGATAGATAGATGACATTCCTCTTGATGGGGTTCAGTCTGTTCCCCCACAACATCTGGAAGAACACACTACTGACCCTAGCATAGAGAGACACTGGCAAGATGCAGACAAAGCTGACATACAAGAAGATCGGAATCAGGTAAGTCTTAATCAGATCAACCCTTTCCCTCATAGATAACTTCCATCTCTTCCAGCTGACCACCTTAGTATTGGCAATTTCCAGTCTGCCTTCCCAGTTTTTGAGGCCATAATCGCCAGGTCCAAATTCAATGCCTAAAATCTTAATTCTTTCCTGGGGCACTGGAAAGGTGTCCGGGAGATCAAACCCCTCACCTTCCTTTCCCATCCAGAAAACTTCACTCTTTTCCTGATTGATCTTGGAGCCTGATGCTTCAGAATACCGTGATGTCAGAGAGACCACCTCCTCTGCTTCATCCGCCCCAGTGACAATCACCGACACATCGTCCGCATAGGCAACAACCCTCAAAGGCGGCTCACCCGGAAGCCCCACTGGCACCCCACACAACATGCCGCTCTCTAGCCTCCTGATGAAGGGGTCGATTGCAAACACATAGAGCAGGGGACTCAGGGGACAACCCTGGCGCACCCCGGAGCCAACCTCAAAGGACTGCCCAACCCAACCATTAACAAGAGGAAAGCTCTCTGCCCCCTCATACAAGACTTTTAACCAATCGACAAAACCACCCGGCAGACCGTACTTACTAAGGAGCAACCACAGATACTCATGGTTAACACGATCAAAAGCCTTTGCCTGATCCAATGTCAGCAAATACTTTCCCCAGCCTGCAGCCCTGCACCGCTCCAAGGCCTCCCGGACAGCTAAAACTGCTGTGAAGGTGCACCTACCCTGGACCGAACAGTGCTGATGGCGAGAAAGCAAAGACTCTGCTACTGACGATAGGCGCCAGAAAATGATCTTTGCCAGTATCTTTCTATCGACATTAAGAAGGCTGATGGGGCGCCAATTCTCAACCATCGAAGGATCTTTACCCTTTGAAAGAAGAATCACAGCTGAGTGCCTCATGGAAGAGGGAAGTACCCCCTCAGCAAGGCAACTGTTAAAAACCTCTACCAAATGTGGGGCCAGAATAGACTTAAAAGCTTTGTAAAACTCAGCCGTCAAGCCATCCGGTCCAGGTGACTTTTTGATGGCAAGCTGTTCAATTGCCCTTATCACCTCTTCAACTGTGATCTCCTCTGTCAAATTCATCAATGGGACATCTTCATCATTTAGACCTGGAGTAGAGTCCAAAAAGCTTTCCATCTTGTCACGGTCAAGCTCTTTCCTCCCAAGAAGGTCAGCATAAAAGGACCTCACGACCTCCAGAATCCCTGACCTGGACTTTGTCAAGGAACCTGTACTGTCCTTAAGGCCAACGACCGTTTTAACAGCTACACCTTGTTTGCAGTTCTGGTAAGGGTCAGGCGAGTGGTACTTCCCATAGTCCCTCTCCAGAACCAAAGAGGCATGCCGGTCATATTGACACTTCCTGAGAAGGAGTTTCACTTCGGAGATTGCCCCAGGATCTCCTCCTCTCGAGACAAGAATATCCAGCTTCCTCCGTAAACGTTGGTAGGTCATGTATTTATTAAACTGCTTTCTATTGGCTAGGCCCCTGAAGAATCCAGCAATCCTCTTTTTGGTCAGCTCCCACCACTCAGCCTTGCTGCTACAAAAGTCCAGGATGGTCACCTGTGCCTGAAAGAATTCCTCAAAGGATTGTCTAACATGTTCTTCCTTGAGTAGAGTCGAATTCAGTCTCCAGATGCCCTTACCCCTCTGAGGGGCGTCTGAAGCATTCAGGACCACAGATAGCATACAGTGATCAGAGAACTCTACTGCCTGCACCACTGGGGGCGAGAAAGCAGAGGTCTCCTTCAAAAAAAACCTATCTATTCTACTCTGACTATTACCTCGATGAAAGGTGAACCCAGTGTCATCCGGGAGGTGCTTAATGTGCACATCCACAAGACCAGCATCCCTAACCATACTATTTAAAAAAACGCTATCATATCCCAGCCTGTCCTTGAAGTCCTTCCTGTCCTTGGGCCTAGTTACTGTATTAAAGTCACCTCCAAAGACCACTTGCCGGGATGTAAAAAGAAATGGCTTGATCCTTGTAAAAAGGCATTTCCTGTCCCACTTTGTGTGCGGTCCATAAACATTAATTAGGCGCAGGTCCTGCCCTCCCACAAGGACGTCTAAGACCATACATCTCCCAATCTCCACCTCAATAACCCGCCGGACAGTTACCATGCCGGTTTTAAACAACACCGCCACACCGCCGTAAGGCTCGGCCGCAAGAGACCAGTAAGATGGACCATACCTCCACTCTCTCTTGGCCATATGAATATCTGCCAAGGAGGTGAGCCTAGTCTCTTGCAAAAATAAAATTTCAGCATCTAATTGGCTGAACAAAAAGAAGGCCATAGAACGAGCTCTTACTGACTTAATGCTGGCGACATTTATTGTCACCACTTTTAACGGAGGGGGAACCGCCATTTGGGTTATTGGGTGGTTTGCTTCTTAGCTCCCCTCTGCTGCTCATCACCAGAAGCCTCTCTCTTTCTTGAGGCCGCCTCAAACTCCATTTCGGAATCAGAACTTCGCTCTGAAGAAGCTCCAGATGAAGAGATATCCCAATTAGAGGACCTATACCGGTTGGAGACAGGCACTGGAGCCTGTTCCGTCCTCACCACCTGCTTCTTCCGCTTCCCAACCTTCCTTCTCTCCTCCAGGTACTGCAGGTCCGCTTCAGAGATGCCCTCATCTCTTACTTTTTTCTGTGAAGTCTTTACAGAAGACTTCTTTACAGAGGAAGAAGCAACCTTTTTAGTACTCACTACCACTCCTGGTGGGGGGGGTGCTCCCTTTGAATCAGACTTAGGAGGGGTAGACTCCTGGGGGGTAACTGACTCAGGGGGCACAGACTTGGAAGGTTCTGACACAAGAGGAGAGGGTACAGTAGGCTGGGGGGACACAGATACAGATACAGAAGGAATACTTACAGACACATGAGGGGTGACCACAGGAACTGGAGAGGGATCCTGAGCAGGACCAGGGGAGTGAGTCACCGCAAAGGAGGATGGTACACCAGGGGCCTCACCCTCCATCCTGTCCAGCCTTGACATGTCATCAATTACCTCCTTCTCCATATTGTGCCAGGCTTCAGGACATCTGCTGTAGGGGTGGCCAAGGCGCAGGCACAGGTTGCACCTGATCATTTCGGTGCAGTCCTTAGCCATATGACCCTGACCCCGACACACTGAACATATCAAGGCTGAACAGGAGGAACTCAAATGCCCCTTTTCTCCACAGCGGTGACACAGCTTCGGCTGACCAGGGTAAAAAACAGTCATCCTATCCCTCCCTATAAAAGCTGAGGAGGGCAGGTGACGGACAACATTCCCATCCCTGGCCAACCTGACTGTAACTGACCAACCCCCAGTCCAGATGTTACGCTCATCAAGGATTTTATTGGGCTTGGTCAAAACCTCCCCATAGTTCCTTAACCAAACCTCTAGATCCCGGGCAGGGACACTCTCATTAGTGAGGATAATTGTGATTTTTTTTACTGTAGACCTCTGAGAAACTGCAACTGGGGCCAGACCTTCCCATTCAGGTCCTGACCTGCACCGAGCCTCATATCTCTCCCAGAACAGGTCAAGACCCTCTGGCCTGGTGAAGCTAACTGTATAATCCCGTGTCCCAGCTACATGTATAAAGGCATACAGATCATTTGCTCCAAAACCCATCTCCAAAATCAAATCCACCACTGCACGCCGTGCTGGAGGGATCGCACCACCTTCCCATTTCAGAATAACAACATTACGTCTGGGACCCCCAGCAGAAGCCAGAGACCCAAGACCAGATCCTGGGGTGCTCAAAGTGGTAGCCTGTAGGGGAAAACCCCGCTTGGGAGCAGAGCTACCAGGAGCAGAGCGTACCACCTGAGCAAAGGTAGGTTTATCAGGGCCAAGGCCCCACACTGAAGTCACATTAGTCTGTACATCATTATCAACTGTCTGAACTGAACTGGCAAAATCCATAGCAGGACGATTGTCCATCACACTGATACTGGGGTGATTGTTATCAGTCACAGCAATATTCAATTTCCCATCAGGAAAGGTCACAGTTTCTGCTGCAATACCAGCTGTCTCCTGATGCTGCGCTGTAGAGTCCTCAGCAGCAGTGGGGCAAACAGCTTTGGACTCACCTAAAGAAGGGTTAATGGGCTCTGCTGACACCTGTGGTTCTTCTACAGAAATGACATTTTTTAAAAGTAACTCTTGCTGCATTGCAGCATCAGCAAGCACAACATTGCTGCACACAGGATCAGCAGCCTGATTGTCATTAGGCACATTGTCAGTGTTGAAAGGCACAAAAACAGTCTTATCCACAACATGGGACTTGGCAGTCTTTACCTTATCAGGTACATCATCAGTAATGTCCTCTTCATTAAACATTAACTGATTCCTCCGCATAGGAGACTCCATTACCTGGATGGCCCTGAGCATGCCTCCTGAGTCCTGGGAAGGCATGGGGCTGCTTACCTCTCCCTGAGGGGGCAGGGGGTCAGAACTGGGGGTCTCCTCCTCCACCTCCATCTTTGTCATTCTTCCAAACCTCCTGTCATTTCCAAACTTCTCCTTAAATGGCCCATCTCTTCCTGCCATCATGGCCACAATGGTCTCCTGGTGTTCCACCCGAACCTTGGCCAGTTGGATCTCCGGATCCATGGATCCACGTCTCTGGCTATGTAAGCCCTCACGTTGCCTTCTCAGGCGCTTCAGCTCCGCTCTGAGCTTGTACAGCTTGTCTCTTTCTCTATTCAGGACCTTAATCCCGGCCACCACTCGCTCCCGGATGGCCCCGGAACCTTCATCTTCACCAGGGGCAGAGAGATCACCAACCATGGGTTGTATAGGGGCAGGTATGTTACCTGATGGCCCAGGAGATGGCTGTGAGCTTCCAGCAGGAGAGGCCCTGCTGGCCTCCATGGCTTCCCCAGAAAGGGGCCAGGAGAGCTGGGATAGATTTCCTCACCAGTCCCCTCTCACACGGATCTGCAGCAGCTCCAGAGAGACAGCCTCCTCCTGACACACCTGTGCTCCAATGATGGGTGGGACACTATTCCTCCCACTGACACCAATGATGGGACACTATTCCTCCCACTGATACCAATGATGGGACACTATTCTTCCCACTGACACCAATGATGGGACACTATTCCTCTCACTGACACCAATGATGGGGCACTATTCCTCCCACTGACACCAATAATGGGGCACTATTCCTCCTACTGACACCAATGATGGGACACTATTCCACCCACTGAAACCGATGATGGGGCTCTATTCCTCCCATTGACACTAATGATGGGACACTATTCCTCCCACTGACACCAATGATGGGGCACTATTCCTCCCATTGACACTAATGATGGGACACTATTCTTCCCACTGACACCAATGATGGGACACTATTCCTCTCACTGACACCAATGATGGGGCACTATTCCTCCCACTGACACCAATAATGGGGCACTATTCCTCCTACTGACACCAATGATGGGACACTATTCCACCCACTGAAACCGATGATGGGGCTCTATTCCTCCCATTGACACTAATGATGGGACACTATTGATCTTTTATTAAAAAGAATCAAGCAACCAATTTTATACAAAAGTAAAAAACAAAACCAAAGTACAAAACTTCAACATAAATCCAAGGAATACACATCCATGTTCAGAATATATACAATATATACATAATCCACTACCAAAACTATTTACATAAAGCAGCAGAGAGGGCCTAAGAGGCACAACCCATCACCTATGTACGCAGCCATTTATCAAAAAATAAATCCAAATAATAATAATCTAGGGTGATAAGAGACAGACAGCCACACCCGGGAAAGAGACTCCTGGCAGTCAGGGAGGCTTGAAACCCCTCCACGCCTTCAACCAAGCCCCCTGACTCCGCTTGTCTCTCTCAAGCACCCGAATCTTCTCCACCTCATGCAGAATGTCATACACCACCACCTGAACAGGAAGGATTTTACGCCGAATGCAGACCTGACACCGTGCGTTCCAAGTGAAATAACGGACTACTAGGCTAACTAGAAAAAGTGTATCTAAACAAAAAAGCCCACCAGTATTGAATGCTCCATACACCCACTCAGCATAACCCAGCCTGGAGAGGAAAGGGACACCGAGGGCCCGCCCCACCTGTTTGTACACTTCTATGTTAAAGGGGCAATGAAGCAGAAAATGGTCCATAGTCTCCTCCTCACCTGCACACTCCTCCCGAGGACAGCTACGATCCACCCCACTGCGGAATTTCAAATTGCCCCTAACATAGAGCCTCCCATGGAAGCACAACCAGGCCAGATCCCTAAATTTAGGGGGTACTCTGTCCAAATTAATAAGTCTTAACCCTGCCCTCAAAACTGGGCCTGGGCAATCCCTTAAGGCCAGTGGGTCATGAAAGACTTCGCTCAAGACTCGACTCATAAGGACTTTCCTCGGAACCAATCTGAGATCTTCAGCCGACAATCGCCACTGCCGTAGTAACTTCAGGCACGGAGCGACATAGGCTGGTAGCTGACCACGATGACCCCTGAGATTCTTCACTTGGCCACCCTCTTCCCAAAGTCGCAGAAAAGGCCTAAACCAAGATCTAAAGATGCCTACCCATCCAGGAGGTTCCACTGCAAGCATATTACCAATGTTAAACTTGAGAAAAAGCAGTGAAAAGAAAAGAACTGGGTTGACCATACCTAAGCCACCCTCCCTTCTGGATAGATAGGTGACATTCCTCTTGATGGGGTTCAGTCTGTTCCCCCACAACATCTGGAAGAACACACTACTGACCCTAGCATAGAGAGACACTGGCAAGATGCAGACAAAGCTAACATACAAGAAGATCGGAATCAGGTAAGTCTTAATCAGATCAACCCTTTCCCTCATAGATAACTTCCATCTCTTCCAGCTGACCACCTTAGTATTGGCAATTTCCAGTCTGCCTTCCCAGTTTTTGAGGCCATAATCACCAGGTCCAAATTCAATGCCTAGAATCTTAATTCTTTCCTGGGGCACTGGAAAGGTGTCCGGGAGATCAAAACCCTCACCTTCCTTTCCCATCCAGAAAACTTCACTCTTTTCCTGATTGATCTTGGAGCCTGATGCTTCAGAATACCGTGATGTCAGAGAGACCACCTCCTCTGCTTCATCTGCCCCAGTGACAATCACGGACACATCGTCTGCATAGGCAACAACCCTCAAAGGTGGCTCACCTGGGAGCCCCACTGGCACCCCACACAACATGCCGCTCTCTAGCCTCCTGATGAAGGGGTCGATTGCAAACACATAGAGCAAGGGACTCAGGGGACAACCCTGGCGCACCCCGGAGCCAACCTCAAAGGACTGCCCAACCCAACCATTAACAAGAGGAAAGCTTTCTGCCCCCTTATACAAGATTTTTAACCAATTGACAAAACCACCCGGCAGACCGTACTTACTAAGGAGCAACCACAGGTACTCGTGGTTAACACGATCAAAAGCTTTTGCCTGATCCAATGTCAGCAAATACTTTCCCCAGCCTGCAGCCCTGCATCGCTCCAAGGCCTCCCGGACAGCTAAAACTGCTGTGAAGGTGCACCTACCCTGGACCGAACAGTGCTGATGGCGAGAAAGCAAAGACTCTGCTACTGACGATAGGCGCCAGAAAAATATCTTTGCCAGTATCTTTCTATCGACATTAAGAAGGCTGATGGGGCGCCAATTCTCAATCATCGAAGGATCTTTACCCTTTGAAAGAAGAATCACAGCTGAGTGCCTCATGGAAGGGGGAAGTACCCCCTCTGCAAGGCAACTGTTAAAAACCTCTACCAAATGTGGGGCCAGAATAGGCTTAAAAGCTTTGTAAAACTCAGCTGTCAAGCCATCCGGTCCAGGTGACTTTTTGATGGCAAGCTGTTCAATTGCCCTTATCACCTCTTCAACTGTGATCTCCTCTGTCAAATTCATCAATGGGACATCTTCATCATTTAGACCTGGAGTAGAGTCCAAAAAGCTTTCCATCTTGTCACGGTCAAGCTCTTTCCTCCCAAGAAGGTCAGCATAAAAGGACCTCACGACCTCCAGAATCCCTGACCTGGACTTTGTCAAGGAACCTGTACTGTCCTTAAGGCCAACGACCGTTTTAACAGCTACACCTTGTTTGCAGTTCTGGTAAGGGTCAGGCGAGTGGTACTTCCCATAGTCCCTCTCCAGAACCAAAGAGGCATGCCGGTCATATTGACACTTCCTGAGAAGGAGTTTCACTTCGGAGATTGCCCCAGGATCTCCTCCTCTCGAGACAAGAATATCCAGCTTCCTCCGTAAACGTTGGTAGGTCATGTATTTATTAAACTGCTTTCTATTGGCTAGGCCCCTGAAGAATCCAGCAATCCTCTTTTTGGTCAGCTCCCACCACTCAGCCTTGCTGCTACAAAAGTCCAGGATGGTCACCTGTGCCTGAAAGAATTCCTCAAAGGATTGTCTAACATGTTCTTCCTTGAGTAGAGTCGAATTCAATCTCCAGATGCCCTTACCCCTCTGAGGGGCGTCTGAAGCATTCAGGACTACAGATAGCATACAGTGATCAGAGAACTCCACTGCCTGCACCACTGGGGGTGAGAAAGCAGAGGTCTCCTTCAAAAAAAACCTATCTATTCTACTCTGACTATTACCTCGATGAAAGGTGAACCCAGTGTCATCCGGGAGGTGCTTAATGTGCACATCCACAAGACCAGCATCCCTAACCATACTATTTAAAAAAACGCTATCATATCCCAGCCTGTCCTTGAAGTCCTTCCTGTCCTTGGGCCTAGTTACTGTATTAAAGTCACCTCCAAAGACCACTTGCCGGGATGTAAAAAGAAATGGCTTGATCCTTGTAAAAAGGCATTTCCTGTCCCACTTTGTGTGCGGCCCATAAACATTAATTAGGCGCAGGTCCTGCCCTCCCACAAGGACGTCTAAGACCATACATCTCCCAATCTCCACCTCAATAACCCGCCGGACAGTTACCATGCCGGTTTTAAACAACACCGCCACACCGCCGTAAGGCTCGGCCGCAAGAGACCAGTAAGATGGACCATACCTCCACTCTCTCTTGGCCATATGAATATCTGCCAAGGAGGTGAGCCTAGTCTCTTGCAAAAATAAAATTTCAGCATCTAATTGGCTGAACAAAAAGAAGGCCATAGAACGAGCTCTTACTGACTTAATGCTGGCGACATTTATTGTCACCACTTTTAACGGAGGGGGAACCGCCATTTGGGTTATTGGGTGGATTGCTTCTTAGCTCCCCTCTGCTGCTCATCACCAGAAGCCTCTCTCTTTCTTGAGGCCGCCTCAAACTCCATCTCAGAATCAGAACTTCGCTCCGAAGAAGCTCCAGACGAAGAAATTTCCCAATTAGAGGACCTATAACGGTTGGAGACAGGCACTGGAGCCTGTTCCGTCCTCACCACCTGCTTCTTCCGCTTCCCAACCTTCCTTCTCTCCTCCAGGTACTGCAGGTCAGCTTCAGAGATGCCGTCATCTCTTACTTTTTTCTGTGAAGTCTTTACAGAAGACTTCTTTATAGAGGAAGAAGCAACCTTTTTAGTACCCGCTACCACTCCTGGTGGGGGGGGTGCTCCCTTTGAATCAGACTTAGGAGGGGTAGACTCCTGGGGGGTAACTGACTCGGGGGGCACAGACTTGGAAGGTTCTGACACAAGAGGAGGGGATACAGTAGGCTGGGGGGACACAGAGACAGATACAGAAGGAATACTTACAGTCACAGGAAATGTGGCCAAAGGAACTGGAGAGGGATCCTGAGCAGGACCAGGGGAGTCGGTCACCGCAGAGGAGGATGGTACACCAGGGGCATCACTCTCCATCCCGTCCAGCCTTGACATGTCATCAATTACCTCCTTCTCCATATTGTGCCAGGCTTCAGGACATCTGCTATAGGGGTGGCCAAGGCGCAGGCACAGGTTGCACCTGATCATCTCGGTGCAGTCCTTGGCCATATGACCCTGACCCCGACACACTGAACATATCAAGGCTGAACAGGAAGAGCTCAAATGCCCCTTTTCTCCACAGCGGTGACACAGCTTCGGCTGACCAGGGTAGAAAATAGTCATCCTATCCCTCCCTATAAAAGCTGAGGAGGGCAGGTGACGGACAACATTCCCATCCCTGGCCAACCTGACTGTAACCGACCAACCCCCAGTCCAGATGTTACGCTCATCAAGTATTTTATCGGGCTTAGTCAATACCTCACCATAATTCTTTAACCAGACCTCTAGATCTCGAGCAGGAACACTCTCATTAGTGAGAATAATTGTGATTTTTTTCACTGTAGACCTTTGTGAAACTGCAACTGGGGTCAGACCTTCCCATTCGGGTCTTGACCTGCACCGAGCCTCATATCGCTCCCAGAACAGGTCAAGACCCTCTGGCCTGGTGAAACTAATAGTATATTCCCGGCTCCCAGCAACATGTATTAGGGCATACAGATCATTTGCCCCAAAACCCATCTCCAAAATCATGTCCACCACTGCACGCCGTGCTGGAGGGGTTGCACCACCTTCCCATTTAAGAATCACTACATTTCTTCTTGGACCCCCAGCAGAAGCCAGAGACCCAAGACCAGATCCCAGGGTGCTCAAGGTGGTAGGTCGCAGGGGGAAAACCCTCTTGGAGGCGGAGCTACCAGGAGCAGAGCGTACCACCTGAGCAAATGTAGGCTTATCAGGGCCAAGGCCCCACACTGATGTTACATTAGTCTGTACATTACAATTATTATTATCTGCTGGAACGGAGTTGGTAGGACTGTCCATCACACTTGTACTGGGATGATTTTTATCAGTCACACAAACATTCCCATTCCCATTCCCATCAGGAATAATCACAGTTTCTGCTGCAATACCAGCTGTCTCCTGAAGCTGTGCTGTAGAGTCCTCAGCAGCTGTGGGGCAAACAGCTTTAGATTCAGCTAAAGGGGGGTTAATTGGCTCTGCTGAACGTTGCAGTTCATCTGCAGGAATGTCATTTTTTAAATGCAAACTTTGCTGTACTGCAGCATCAGCAGGCACAGCATTGCTACAAATGGGATTAGCAGCCTGATTGTCACTGGGCACATTGTCTGTATCAGTCACAGTGTTCACAAAAACAGTTTTATGCACCACATGGGGCTTGACAGGCTTTACCTTGTCAGGCATGTTATCAGTAATGTCCTCCTCATGGAACACCAACTGATCCTCCCGCATAGGAGACTCCATTGCCTGGATGGCCCTGAGCATGCCTCCTGAGTCCTGGGAAGGCATGGGGCTGCTTACCTCTACCTGAGGGGGCAGGGGGTCAGAACTGGGGGTCTCCTCCTCCACCTCCATTTTTGTCATCCTGGCAAACCTTCTGTCATTGCAGAATTTTTCCTTAAATGGCCCATCTCTTCCTTCCATGATGGACACAATGGTCTCCTGGTGTTCCACCCGGACCTTGGCCAGTTGGATCTCCGGATCCATGGACCCACGTTTCTGGCTGTGCAAGCCCTCACGCTGCCTTCTCAAGCCCTTCAGCTCCGCTCTGAGCTTATAGAGCTTGTCTCTTTCCCTATTCAGGGCTTTAATCCCGGCCACCACTCGCTCCTGAATTGCCTCTGAGCCTTCATCCTTACCAGGGGCAGAAAGATCACAAGCCATGGTTTGTACAGAGGAAGGCATGTCACCTGATGGCCCAGGAGATGGCTGGGAGCTTCCAGCAGGAGAGGCCCTGCTGGCCTCCATGGCTTCCCCAGAAAGGGGCCAGGAGAGCTGGGATAGATTTCCTCACCAGTCCCCTCTCACACGGATCTGCAGCAGCTCCAGAGAGACAGCCTCCTCCTGACACACCTGTGCTCCAATGATGGGTGGGACACTATTGATCTTTTATTAAAAGAATCAAGCAACCAATTTTATACAAAAGTAAAAAACAAAACCAAAGTACAAAACTTCAACATAAATCCAAGGAATACACATCCATGTTCAGAATATATACAATATATACATAATCCACTACCAAAACTATTTACATAAAGCAGCAGAGAGGGCCTAAGAGGCACAACCCATCACCTATGTACGCAGCCATTTATCAAAAAATAAATCCAAATAATAATAATCTAGGGTGATAAGAGACAGACAGCCACACCCGGGAAAGAGACTCCTGGCAGTCAGGGAGGCTTGAAACCCCTCCACGCCTTCAACCAAGCCCCCTGACTCCGCTTGTCTCTCTCAAGCACCCGAATCTTCTCCACCTCATGCAGAATGTCATACACCACCACCTGAACAGGAAGGATTTTACGCCGAATGCAGACCTGACACCGTGCGTTCCAAGTGAAATAACGGACTACTAGGCTAACTAGAAAAAGTGTATCTAAACAAAAAAGCCCACCAGTATTGAATGCTCCATACACCCACTCAGCATAACCCAGCCTGGAGAGGAAAGGGACACCGAGGGCCCGCCCCACCTGTTTGTACACTTCTATGTTAAAGGGGCAATGAAGCAGAAAATGGTCCATAGTCTCCTCCTCACCTGCACACTCCTCCCGAGGACAGCTACGATCCACCCCACTGCGGAATTTCAAATTGCCCCTAACATAGAGCCTCCCATGGAAGCACAACCAGGCCAGATCCCTAAATTTAGGGGGTACTCTGTCCAAATTAATAAGTCTTAACCCTGCCCTCAAAACTGGGCCTGGGCAATCCCTTAAGGCCAGTGGGTCATGAAAGACTTCGCTCAAGACTCGACTCATAAGGACTTTCCTCGGAACCGATCTGAGATCTTCAGCCGACAATCGCCACTGCCGTAGTAACTTCAGGCACGGAGCGACATAGGCTGGTAGCTGACCACGATGACCCCTGAGATTCTTCACTTGGCCACCTTCTTCCCAAAGTCGTAGAAAAGGCCTAAACCAAGATCTAAATATGCCTGCCCATCCAGGAGGTTCCACTGCAAGCATATTACCAATATTAAACTTGAGAAAAAGCAGTGAAAAGAAAAGAACTGGGTTGACCATACCTAAGCCACCCTCCCTCCTGGATAGATAGGTGACATTCCTCTTGATGGGGTTCAGTCTGTTCCCCCACAACATCTGGAAGAACACACTACTGACCCTAGCATAGAGAGACACTGGCAAGATGCAGACAAAGCTGACATACAAGAAGATCGGAATCAGGTAAGTCTTAATCAGATCAACCCTTTCCCTCATAGATAACTTCCATCTCTTCCAGCTGACCACCTTAGTATTGGCAATTTCCAGTCTGCCTTCCCAGTTTTTGAGGCCATAATCGCCAGGTCCAAATTCAATGCCTAAAATCTTAATTCTTTCCTGGGGCACTGGAAAGGTGTCCGGGAGATCAAACCCCTCACCTTCCTTTCCCATCCAGAAAACTTCACTCTTTTCCTGATTGATCTTGGAGCCTGATGCTTCAGAATACCGTGATGTCAGAGAGACCACCTCCTCTGCTTCATCCGCCCCGGTGACAATCACCGACACATCGTCCGCATAGGCAACAACCCTCAAAGGCGGCTCACCCGGAAGCCCCACTGGCACCCCACACAACATGCCGCTCTCTAGCCTCCTAATGAAGGGGTCGATTGCAAACACATAGAGCAGGGGACTCAGGGGACAACCCTGGCGCACCCCGGAGCCAACCTCAAAGGACTGCCCAACCCAACCATTAACAAGAGGAAAGCTCTCTGCCCCCTCATACAAGACTTTTAACCAATCGACAAAACCACCCGGCAGACCGTACTTACTAAGGAGCAACCACAGGTACTCATGGTTAACACGATCAAAAGCCTTTGCCTGATCCAATGTCAGCAAATACTTTCCCCAGCCTGCAGCCCTGCACCGCTCCAAGGCCTCCCGGACAGCTAAAACTGCTGTGAAGGTGCACCTACCCTGGACCGAACAGTGCTGATGGCGAGAAAGCAAAGACTCTGCTACTGACGATAGGCGCCACAAAATGATCTTTGCCAGTATCTTTCTATCGACATTAAGAAGGCTGATGGGGCGCCAATTCTCAATCATCGAAGGATCTTTACCCTTTGAAAGAAGAATCACAGCTGAGTGCCTCATGGAAGAGGGAAGTACCCCCTCAGCAAGGCAACTGTTAAAAACCTCTACCAAATGTGGGGCCAGAATAGACTTAAAAGCTTTGTAAAACTCAGCCGTCAAGCCATCCGGTCCAGGTGATTTTTTGATGGCAAGCTGTTCAATTGCCCTTATCACCTCTTCAACTGTGATCTCCTCTGTCAAATTCATCAATGGGACATCTTCATCATTTAGACCTGGAGTAGAGTCCAAAAAGCTTTCCATCTTGTCACGGTCAAGCTCTTTCCTCCCAAGAAGGTCAGCATAAAAGGACCTCACGACCTCCAGAATCCCTGACCTGGACTTTGTCAAGGAACCTGTACTGTCCTTAAGGCCAACGACCGTTTTAACAGCTACACCTTGTTTGCAGTTCTGGTAAGGGTCAGGCGAGTGGTACTTCCCATAGTCCCTCTCCAGAACCAAAGAGGCATGCCGGTCATATTGACACTTCCTGAGAAGGAGTTTCACTTCGGAGATTGCCCCAGGATCTCCTCCTCTCGAGACAAGAATATCCAGCTTCCTCCGTAAACGTTGGTAGGTCATGTATTTATTAAACTGCTTTCTATTGGCTAGGCCCCTGAAGAATCCAGCAATCCTCTTTTTGGTCAGCTCCCACCACTCAGCCTTGCTGCTACAAAAGTCCAGGATGGTCACCTGTGCCTGAAAGAATTCCTCAAAGGATTGTCTAACATGTTCTTCCTTGAGTAGAGTCGAATTCAATCTCCAGATGCCCTTACCCCTCTGAGGGGCGTCTGAAGCATTCAGGACCACAGATAGCATACAGTGATCAGAGAACTCTACTGCCTGCACCACTGGGGGTGAGAAAGCAGAGGTCTCCTTCAAAAAAAACCTATCTATTCTACTCTGACTATTACCTCGATGAAAGGTGAACCCAGTGTCATCCGGGAGGTGCTTAATGTGCACATCCACAAGACCAGCATCCCTAACCATACTATTTAAAAAAACGCTATCATATCCCAGCCTGTCCTTGAAGTCCTTCCTGTCCTTGGGCCTAGTTACTGTATTAAAGTCACCTCCAAAGACCACTTGCCGGGATGTAAAAAGAAATGGCTTGATCCTTGTAAAAAGGCATTTCCTGTCCCACTTTGTGTGCGGTCCATAAACATTAATTAGGCGCAGGTCCTGCCCTCCCACAAGGACGTCTAAGACCATACATCTCCCAATCTCCACCTCAATAACCCGCCGGACAGTTACCATGCCGGTTTTAAACAACACCGCCACACCGCCGTAAGGCTCGGCCGCAAGAGACCAGTAAGATGGACCATACCTCCACTCTCTCTTGGCCATATGAATATCTGCCAAGGAGGTGAGCCTAGTCTCTTGCAAAAATAAAATTTCAGCATCTAATTGGCTGAACAAAAAGAAGGCCATAGAACGAGCTCTTACTGACTTAATGCTGGCGACATTTATTGTCACCACTTTTAACGGAGGGGGAACCGCCATTTGGGTTATTGGGTGGATTGCTTCTTAGCTCCCCTCTGCTGCTCATCACCAGAAGCCTCTCTCTTTCTTGAGGCCGCCTCAAACTCCATCTCAGAATCAGAACTTCGCTCCGAAGAAGCTCCAGATGAAGAGATATCCCAATTAGAGGACCTATAACGGTTGGAGACAGGCACTGGAGCCTGTTCCGTCCTCACCACCTGCTTCTTCCGCTTCCCAACCTTCCTTCTCTCCTCCAGGTACTGCAGGTCAGCTTCAGAGATGCCCTCATCTCTTACTTTTTTCTGTGAAGTCTTTACAGAAGACTTCTTTACAGAGGAAGAAGCAACCTTTTTAGTACCCACTACCACTGCTGGTGGGGGGGGGGGGTGCTCCCTTTGAATCAGACTTAGGAGGGGTAGACTCCTGGGGGGTAACTGACTCGGGGGGCACAGACTTGGAAGGTTCTGACACAAGAGGAGGGGATACAGTAGGCTGGGGGGAGACAGATACAGATACAGAAGGAATACTTACAGACACAGGAGGGGTGGCCACAGGAACTGGGGAGGGATCCTGAGCAGGACCAGGGGAGTCGGTCACCGCAGAGGAGGATGGTACACCAGGGGCCTCACCCTCCATCCCGTCCAGCCTTGACATGTCATCAATTACCTCCTTCTCCATATTGTGCCAGGCTTCAGGACACCTGCTGTAGGGGTGGCCAAGGCGCAGGCACAGGTTGTACCTGATCATCTCGGTGCAGTCCTTGGCCATATGACCCTGACCCCGACACACTGAACATATCAAGGCTGAACAGGAAGAGCTCAAATGCCCCTTTTCTCCACAGCGGTGACACAGCTTCGGCTGACCAGGGTAGAAAATAGTCATCCTATCCCTCCCTATAAAAGCTGAGGAGGGCAGGTGACGGACAACATTCCCATCCCTGGCCAACCTGACTGTAACCGACCAACCCCCAGTCCAGATGTTACGCTCATCAAGGATTTTGCTGGGCTTAGTCAAAACCTCACCATAGTTCCTTAACCAGACCTCTAGGTCCCGAGCAGGAACACTCTCATTGGTGAGTATGATGGTGATCTTTTTCACCGTTGACCTTTGCGAAACCGCAACTGGGGCCAGACCTTCCCATTCAGGTCTTGACCTGCACCGAGCCTCATATCGCTCCCAGAACAGGTCAAGACCCTCTGGCCTGGTGAAACTAATGGTATAATCCCGTGTCCCAGCTACATGTA
Source organism: Lithobates septentrionalis (assembly GCA_037952835.1). NCBI lineage: Eukaryota > Metazoa > Chordata > Amphibia > Anura > Ranidae > Lithobates > Lithobates septentrionalis. Next base: position 8,415 of record JBBDGP010003310.1, on the reverse strand, counting down.
TTAGAGCATACAGGTCATTTGCCCCAAAACCCATCTCTAAAATCAAATCCACCACTGCACGCCGTGCTGGAGGGATCGCACCACCTTCCCATTTGAGAATTACCACATTTCTTCTCGGACCCCCAGCAGAAGCCAGAGACCCAAGACCAGATCCCGGGGTGCCCAAAGTGGTAGGCTGCAGGGGGAAACCCCGCTTGGGGGCGGAGCTACCAGGAGCAGAGCGTACCACCTGAGCAAATGTGGGTTTATCAGGGCCAAGGCCCCACACTGAAGTTACAGCAGTCTGTACATTACTATTATTATTCACTGCTTGAACGGAGTTGGTAGGACTGTCCATCACACTTGTACTGGGACCATTGTTCATCACACTGTACTGGGATGATTTTTATCAGTCACACAAATATCCACATTCTTATCAGGAATAGTCACAGTTTCTGCTGCAATGCCAGCTGTCTCCTGAAGCTGTGCTGTAGAGTCTTCAGCAGGTTTGGGGCAAACAGCTTCAGATTCAGCTAAATGGGGGTTAATTGGCTCTGCTGAATGTTGCAGTTCATCTGCAGGAATGTCATTTTTTAAATGCAAACTTTGCTGTACTGCAGCATCAGCAGGCACAGCATTGCTACACATAGGACTAGCAGCCTGACTCTCACTGGGCACATTGTCAGTATCAGTCACAAAAACTGTTTTATGCACCACATGGGGCTTGACGGGCTTTACCTTGTCAGGCACATTATCTGTTATGTCCTCCTCATGGAACACCAGCTGATCACCCCGCAAAGGAGACTCTATTGCCTGGATTACCTTGAGCATGCCTCCTGAGTCCTGGGAAGGCATGGGGCTGCTTACCTCTCCCTGAGGGGACAGGGGGTCTGAACTGGGGGTCTCCTCCTCCACCTCCATCTTTGTCATCCTGGCAAACCTTCTGTCATTACAGAATTTTTCTTTGAAGGGCCCATCTCTGCCTTCCATCATGGCCACAATGGTCTCCTGGTGTTCCACCCGGACCTTGGCCAGTTGGATCTCCGGATCCATGGATCCACGTTTCTGGCTATGTAAGCCCTCACGCTGCCTTCTCAAGCGCTTCACCTCGGCTCTGAGCTTGTACAGCTTGTCTCTTTCTCTATTCAGGACTTTAATCCCGGCCACCACTCGCTCCCGGATGGCCTCTGAGCCTTCATCTTCACCAGGGGTAGAGAGATCACCAGCCATGGCTTGTGCAGGAGCAGGCATGTTACCTGATGGCCCAGGAGATGGCTGGGAGCTTCCAGCAGGAGAGGCCCTGCTGGCCTCCATGGCTTCCCCAGAAAGGGGCCAGGAGAGCTGGGATAGATTTCCTCACCAGTCCCCTCTCACACGGATCAGCAGCAGCTCCAGAGAGACAGCCTCCTCCTGACACACCTGTGCTCCAATGATGGGTGGGGCACTATTCCTCTCACTGACACCAATGATGGGGCACTATTCCTCCCACTGACACCAATGATGGGACACTATTCCCCCCACTGAAACCGATGATGGGGCACTATTCCTCCCACTGACACCAATGATGGGACACTATTCCACCCACTGAAACCGATGATGGGGCTCTATTCCTCCCATTGACACTAATGATGGGACACTATTCCTCCCACTGACACCAATGATGGGACACTATTCCTCCCACTGAAACCGATGATGGGGCTCTATTCCTCCCATTGACACTAATGATGGGACACTATTCCTCCCACTGACACCAATGATGGGACACTATTCCTCCCACTGAAACCGATGATGGGGCTCTATTCCTCCCATTGACACTAATGATGGGACACTATTCTTCCCACTGACACCAATGATGGGACACTATTCCTCTCACTGACACCAATGATGGGACACTATTCCACCCACTGAAACCGATGATGGGGCTCTATTCCTCCCATTGACACTAATGATGGGACACTATTCTTCCCACTGACACCAATGATGGGACACTATTCCTCTCACTGACACCAATGATGGGACACTATTCCACCCACTGAAACCGATGATGGGGCTCTATTCCTCCCATTGACACTAATGATGGGACACTATTCTTCCCACTGACACCAATGATGGGACACTATTCCTCTCACTGACACCAATGATGGGACATTATTCCACCCACTGAAACCGATGATGGGGCTCTATTCCTCCCATTGACACTAATGATGGGACACTATTCTTCCCACTGACACCAATGATGGGACACTATTCCTCTCACTGACACCAATGATGGGACACTATTCCACCCACTGAAACCGATGATGGGGCTCTATTCCTCCCATTGACACTAATGATGGGACACTATTCTTCCCACTGACACCAATGATGGGACACTATTCCTCTCACTGACACCAATGATGGGACACTATTCCACCCACTGAAACCGATGATGGGGCTCTATTCCTCCCATTGACACTAATGATGGGACACTATTCTTCCCACTGACACCAATGATGGGACACTATTCCTCTCACTGACACCAATGATGGGGCACTATTCCTCCCACTGACACCAATAATGGGGCACTATTCCTCCCACTGACACCAATGATGGGACACTATTCCACCCACTGAAACCGATGATGGGGCTCTATTCCTCCCATTGACACTAATGATGGGACACTATTCCTCCCACTGACACCAATGATGGGACACTATTCCTCCCACTGATACCAATGATGGGACACTATTCCTCCCACTGACACCAATGATGGGACACTATTCCTCCCACTGACACCAATGATGGGACACTATTCCACCCACTGAAACCGATGATGGGGCTCTATTCCTCCCATTGACACTAATGATGGGACACTATTCCTCCCACTGACACCAATGATGGGACACTATTCCTCCCACTGAAACCGATGATGGGGCTCTATTCCTCCCATTGACACTAATGATGGGACACTATTCTTCCCACTGACACCAATGATGGGACACTATTCCTCTCACTGACACCAATGATGGGACACTATTCCACCCACTGAAACCGATGATGGGGCTCTATTGATCTTTTATTAAAAGAATCAAGCAACCAATTTTATACAAAAGTAAAACACAAAACCATAGTACAAAACTTCAACAGAAATCCAAGGAATACACATCCATGTTCAGAATATATACAATATATACATAATCCGTTACCAAAACTATTTACATAAAGCAGCAGAGAAGGCCTAAGAGGCACAACCCATCACCTATGTACGCAGCCATTTATCAAAAATTAATCCAAAAAAATAATAATCTAGGGTGATAAGAGACAGACAGCCACACCCGGGAAAGAGACTCCTGGCAGTCAGGGAGGCTTGAAACCCCTCCACGCCTTCAACCAAGCCCCCTGACTCCGCTTGTCTCTCTCAAGTACCCGAATCTTCTCCACCTCATGCAGAATGTCATACACCACCACCTGAACAGGAAGGATTTTACGCCGAATGCTGACCTGACACCGTGCGTTCCAAGTGAAATAACGGACTACTAGGCTAACTAGAAAAAGTGTATCTAAACAAAAAACCCCACCAGTATTGAATGCTCCATACACCCACTCAGCATAACCCAGCCTGGAGAGGAAAGGGACACCGAGGGCCCGTCCCACCTGTTTGTACACCTCTATGTTAAAAGGGCAATGAAGCAGAAAATGGTCTATAGTCTCCTCCTCACCTGCACATTCCTCCCGAGGACAGCTACGATCCACCCCACTGTGGAATTTCAAATTGCCCCTAACATAGAGCCTCCCATGGAAGCACATCCAGGCCAGATCCCTGAATTTAGGAGGTACTCTGTCCAAATTAATAAGTCTTAACCCTGCCCTCAAAACTGGGCCTGGGCAATCCCTTAAGGCCAGTGGGTCATGAAAGACTTCACTCAAGACTCGACTCATAAGGACTTTCCTCGGAACCGATCTGAGATCTTCAGCCGACAATCGCCACTGCCGTAATAACTTCAGGCACGGAGCGACATAGGCTGGTAGCTGACCACGATGACCCCTGAGATTCTTCACTTGGCCACCTTCTTCCCAAAGTCGCAGAAAAGGCCTAAACCAAGATCTAAAAATGCCTGCCCATGCAGGAGGTTCCACTGCAAGCATATTACCAATATTAAACTTGAGAAAAAGCAGTGAAAAGAAAAGAACTGGGTTGACCATACCTAAGCCACCCTCCCTCCTGGATAGATAGGTGACATTCCTCTTGATGGGGTTCAGTCTGTTCCCCCACAACATCTGGAAGAACACACTACTGACCCTAGCATAGAGAGACACTGGCAAGATGCAGACAAAGCTGACATACAAAAAGATCGGAATCAGGTAAGTCTTAATCAGATCAACCCTTTCCCTCATAGATAACTTCCATTTCTTCCAGCTGACCACCTTAGTATTGGCAATTTCCAGTCTGCCTTCCCAGTTTTTGAGGCCATAATCGCCGGGTCCAAATTCAATGCCTAGAATCTTAATTCTTTCCTGGGGCACTGGAAAGGTGTCCGGGAGATCAAAACCCTCACCTTCCTTTCCCATCCAGAAGACTTCACTCTTTTCCTGATTGATCTTGGAGCCTGATGCTTCAGAATACCGTGATGTCAGAGAGACCACCTCCTCTGCTTCATCCGCCCCGGTGACAATCACTGACACATCGTCCGCATAGGCAACAACCCTCAAAGGCGGCTCACCCGGGAGACCCACTGGTACCCCACACAACATGCTGCTCTCTAGCCTCCTGATGAAAGGGTCGATTGCAAACACATAGAGCAGGGGACTCAGGGGACAACCCTGGCGCACCCCGGAGCCAACCTCAAAGGACTGCCCAACCCAACCATTAACAAGAGGAAAGCTTTCTGCCCCCTTATACAAGACTTTTAACCAATCGACAAAACCACCCGGCAGACCGTACTTACTAAGGAGCAACCACAGGTACTCATGGTTGACACGATCAAAAGCCTTTGCCTGATCCAATGTCAGCAAATACTTTCCCCAGCCTGCAGCCCTGCACCGCTCCAAGGCCTCCCGGACAGCTAAAACCGCTGTGAAGGTGCACCTACCCTGGACCGAACAGTGCTGATGGCGAGAAAGCAAAGACTCTGCTACTGACGATAGGCGCCAGAAAAATATCTTTGCCAGTATCTTTCTATCGACATTAAGAAGGCTGATGGGGCGCCAATTCTCAATCATCGAAGGATCTTTACCCTTTGAAAGAAGAATCACAGCTGAGTGCCTCATGGAAGAGGGAAGTACCCCCTCAGCAAGGCAACTGTTAAAAACCTCTACCAAATGTGGGGCCAGAATAGACTTAAAGGCTTTGTAAAACTCAGCCGTCAAGCCATCCGGTCCAGGTGACTTTTTGATGGCAAGTTGTTCAATTGCCCTCATCACCTCTTCAACTGTGATCTCCTCTGTCAAATTCATCAATGGGACATCTTCATCATTTAGACCTGGAGTAGAGTCCAAAAAGCCTTCCATCTTGTCACGGTCAAGCTCTTTCCTCCCAAGAAGGTCAGCATAAAAGGACCTCACGACCTCCAGAATCCCTGACCTGGACTTTGTCAAGGAACCTGTACTGTCTTTAAGGCCAACGACCGTTTTAACAGCTACACCTTGTTTGCAGTTCTGGTAAGGGTCAGGCGAGTGGTACTTCCCATAGTCCCTCTCCAGAACCAAAGAGGCATGCCGGTCATATTGACACTTCCTGAGAAGGAGTTTCACTTCGGAGATTTCCCCAGGATCTCCACCTCTCGAGACAAGAATATCCAGCTTCCTCCGTAAACGTTGGTAGGTCATGTATTTATTAAACTGCTTTCTATTGGCTAGGCCCCTGAAGAATCCAGCGATCCTCTTTTTGGTCAGCTCCCACCACTCAGTCTTGCTACTACAAAAGTCCAGGATGGTCACCTGTGCCTGAAAGAATTCCTCAAAGGATTGTCTAACATGTTCTTCCTTGAGTAGAGTCGAATTCAATCTCCAGATGCCCTTACCCCTCTGAGGGGCATCTGAAGCATTCAGGACCACAGATAGCATACAGTGATCAGAGAACTCTACTGCCTGCACCACTGGGGGTGAGAAAGCAGAGGTCTCCTTCAAAAAAAACCTATCTATTCTACTCTGACTATTACCTCGATGAAAGGTGAACCCAGTGTCATCCGGGAGGTGCTTAATGTGCACATCCACAAGACCAGCATCCCTAACCATACTATTTAAAAAAACGCTATCATATCCCAGCCTGTCCTTGAAGTCCTTCCTGTCCTTGGGCCTAGTTACTGTATTAAAGTCACCTCCAAAGACCACTTGCCGGGATGTAAAAAGAAATGGCTTGATTCTTGTAAAAAGGCATTTCCTGTCCCACTTTGTGTGCGGCCCATAGACATTAATTAGGCGCAGGTCCTGCCCTCCCACAAGGACGTCTAAGACCATACATCTCCCAATCTCCACCTCAATAACCCGCCGGATAGTTACCATGCCGGTTTTAAACAACACCGCCACACCGCCGTAAGGCTCGGCCGCAAGAGACCAGTAAGATGGACCATACCTCCACTCTCTCTTGGCCATATGAATATCTGCCAAGGAGGTGAGCCAAGTCTCTTGCAAAAATAAAATTTCAGCATCTAATTGGCTGAACAAAAAGAAGGCCATAGAACGAGCTCTTACTGACTTAATGCTGGCGACATTTATTGTCACCACTTTTAACGGAGGGGGAACCGCCATTTGGGTTATTGGGTGGATTGCTTCTTAGCTCCCCTCTGCTGCTCATCACCAGAAGCCTCTCTCTTTCTTGAGGCCGCCTCAAACTCCATCTCAGAATCAGAACTTCGCTCCGAAGAAGCTCCAGATGAGGAAATCTCCCACTTAGAGGACCTATAACGGTTGGAGACAGGCACTGGAGCCCGTTCCGTCCTCACCACCTGCTTCTTCCGCTTCCCAACCTTCCTTCTCTCCTCCAGGTACTGCAGGTCAGCTTCAGAGATGCCCTTATCTCCTGTTTTTTTCTTTGAAGTCTTTACAGAAGACTCCTTTAGAGAGGCAGAAGCGACCTTTTTAATACCCACTACCACTCCTGGTGGGGGGGGTTGCTCCCTTTGAATCTGTCTTAGGAGGGGTAGACTCCTGGGGGGTAACTGACTCGGGGGGCACAGACTTGGAAGGTTCTGACACATGAGGAGAGGGTACAGTAGGCTGGGGGGACACAGAGACAGATACAGAAGGAATACTTACAGACACAGGAGGGGTGGCCACAGGAACTGGGGAGGGATCCTGAGCAGGACCAGGGGAGTCAGTCACCGCAGAGGAGGATGGTACACCAGGGGCATCACCCTCCATCCCGTCCAGCCTTGACATGTCATCTATTACCTCCTTCTCCATATTGTGCCAGGCTTCAGGACATCTGCTGTAGGGGTGGCTAAGGCGCAGGCACAGGTTGCACCTGATCATCTCGGTGCAGTCCTTGGCCATATGACCCTGACCCCGACACACTGAACATATCAAGGCTGAACAGGAAGAGCTCAAATGCCCCTTTTCTCCACAGCGGTGACACAGCTTCGGCTGACCAGGGTAGAAAATAGTCATCCTATCCCTCCCTATAAAAGCTGAGGAGGGCAGGTGACGGACAACATTCCCATCCCTGGCCAACCTGACTGTAACCGACCAACCCCCAGTCCAGATGTTACGTTCATCAAGGATTTTGCTGGGCTTAGTCAAAACCTCACCATAGTTCCTTAACCAGACCTCTAGGTCCCGAGCAGGAACACTCTCATTGGTGAGTATGATGGTTATCTTTTTCACCGTTGACCTTTGCGAAACCGCAACTGGGGCCAGACCTTCCCATTCAGGTCTTGACCTGCACCGAGCCTCATATCGCTCCCAGAACAGGTCAAGACCCTCTGGCCTGGTGAAACTAATGGTATAATCCCGTGTCCCAGCAACATGTATTAGAGCATACAGGTCGTTTGCCCCAAAACCCATCTCCAAAATCAAATCCACCACTGCACGCCGTGCTGGAGGGATCGCACCACCTTCCCATTTGAGAATTACCACATTTCTTCTCGGACCCCCAGCAGAAGCCAGAGACCCAAGACCAGATCCTGGGGTGCCCAAAGTGGTAGGCTGCAGGGGGAAACCCCGCTTGGGGGCGGAGCCACCAGGAGCAGAGCGTACCACCTGAGCAAACGTGGGTTTATCAGGGCCAAGGCCCCACACTGAAGTCACAGTAGTCTGTTCATTATTATTATTTGCTTGGACTGAGCTGGGACGATTGTCCATCACACTTGTACAATTGCTGTCAGACACACACACGTTCAATTTCCCATCAGGAATAGTCACAGTTGCTGCAATACCAGCTGTCTCCTGATGCTGCACTGTAGAGTCTCCAGCAGCTGTGGGGCAAACATCTTTAGACTCAGCCAAAGGAGAGTTAATAGG